>VWZP01006390.1:777478-814037 GCA_013396995.1 Dicaeum eximium
CGCCTCCCCGCCCCCGTCACGCGCGGTTCGCCCCGCTCCTGGCCCTGTCACCTGACGGCGCCCACGCCCTCCCCCCACCAGCGCGTGCGGACGGCGAACAAACGGCCCTTTCCTTTCCTTTCTTTCCTTTNGGTGGGACGAAGGCGTTTGGGAGCTGCCCTGGGGCTGCTCGTCCCACGCAGGCGGCGGGAGCAGCGGCTCCGCCAGACCCGGGCGGGCGCAGCTCCGCTTCCCGGAAACCCGAGCACCGCCACTTTTACACTTTTTATNTAGCTCCTGCGCGCCGTGCGTGTGTCACGTTCCCATTACGTGCGCCTTACGCTGACGCACGGGGGCGGTGCGCTCCGTGACGTCAGCGCGTATCCGGGCCAAGCTATAAATAGCCTTCCGGCGGCCGTTGCCAGTGGCGGGCGCGCGCTGCCGCGGGCGGCGCTTCCCGAGGGAGACGCGGGCCCGGGGGTTCGCTCCCTGAGGGGCGCTGGGCTGCGTGCGGACGGGCCCGCCCCGGGCAGGCAGAGCACTGCTCTGTGAGGGCCGCGCTGCGCTTGGGCAGCAGGTGCTGCTGGCTCTGCCTCCCCCTTTGGCCCGGCGGCAGAACGGGCCCAGTTCTCAGCTTGTTCACAGTTCTACATCACAAGATGTTAAAGGGGTTGGAAGGGACCTTAAAGATCAACCAGTTCCAATCTCCTCTGTAATGGGCAAGCACATGTCCCGCAAGACCGGGCCACTCAGTGCCACATCCAACCTGGCCTTGAGCACAGCTGTGGATGGGGCATCCGTGCCTACCCCGTGCAGCTTGTTTCCATTTCTCACCTCTTAGTAAGAGAGAATGTGTTTCATATATCTATATCAAAATGCCCCTTTTTTCAGTTTGAACCCATTACTCCTTGTTCTATCACAGCTCCTGATAAAAGTTCCTTTTCTGGCTTCTGTGTAGCCCCACTTCAGGTACTGGAAGGTTGCAATGATGTTTCCACAAAACCTTCTCTCCTCCAGGCTGAACAGCCACAATATCCTTAGCATGTCTTTGTAGACACACAGATCATTGTGTGCCCGAGTGTTGGCTGTGAGTTAGCAATTCAGGAGTCGCTCTGCAGACAGCCCGAGCCCATGTGCAGCCGAGATGGGAGTACAGAGCAGAAGCAGTAACTTCAGCGCTGCTGTTCTAAGAGAGTCTCAGATCCCAGGCAGGATTACAGGGAAGCTGCGTGTATTTTAGCTAGTTATTATAAACATAGGCAATGTATTCCCAGCTATACACTGGGTGTCTCAATAGGTTTAGCTGCAGCCATCTCCCAAGAGGTAGGCAATGGTTTTTTTGGATCCCTTTCGGTACAGCAGGGAAGTGAATGTTCTCACAGGCTAGGCAGTTCTTTAGCTGGTGGTCTGCTGTGTAGCATTGGCTGTGATGGCTGGTCTCTGTGTGTCAGCAGGCACAGGACCCCTCGGGGCTAGGAGTGTATGTAGCAAGATAACTCAGTTTGCAAGCAGCTGTGCTGGCTGAAGATGCAGCTCTCCCCCAGCGATTTGCTGCCTTTCCTCTGCCAGAGTTACCGCCCCCACAGCTCTTGAGTTGATGTTGGATAAGCGAGCAGCTGGATGAACTGTACTAATACTGCCTGAGGCGCCCTAAGGAGGATTCCTGCCATCTCTCTTGCTGACAGAGGTTTGGACTTGGTTGTCTATGGCTGTCTGTGATGGCAGCACTGCATGGCAATAGCACCTATTGCAGTGATACTCAAAAGAAGATGCCCTCCTGTCATTTTAGGCATTGGGGTAACTTTTCTGTGAGTATGTGAGGTACCTGGGGTTCAGGGTGGGTACACAAATCCTCAGGTCAGCCTGGTTGGTAACACTCTGGGTCTGTTCACAGCAGGGCCCTATGCCAGGTAACCTCTTTGGGTGAGAGTGTAGGCATGCACAGCGTGTTTGGCTTTCGTCCCACTTGCATCCTAAGTGTGCAGGGCTAGGTTCAAAGATAGGCCTGTCTGAAGAATCTAATGAAAAACAGTTCTGTAAAAAGAAATTCAATTCTAACACCCAGACTGTTGCTAAATAGTGTTAAAATTAAATCATTACCTAGTTTTGATTGTAAGCTTTCTGAGTACAGGAGTATCACAGTTGTCTCTCATACCCCTTACTGTTAGCATCAAGGTTTGTTTCTTCCAGAGAGTCTTTGCAAAGCAGTAACAAAGAAAATTTAAATAGCAGATTTACTTAATAGAACTCTTTTAGTGCTTGGGGTTCCAGGAAATCCAGCCATTTTAATGGCTTTCTAGTGTGGGGTTTGTCGGCATTCTTTGTGCTTCATTTTGTAGGTAAACATCTAAAGCTTAGTTGGTTTGCTTTAATTACAAAGTACTTGATGTTACATTTTTCTTATCTTGTGCTTTTGTATCAGTGGAGTTCAGAAAAGCAACTTCTCTCACTGGTGGAATTAGCCAGTTCAGTGATTTAGGGCTTCCACCAAGTTCTGTGCATTTGGGGAGTTTTGTATGAGTTTTCTAGCTCTGGCAGAGTAGGCAAATTAATTTCTGTCTGCAGATAAAGTGAAAATTTTACAACTAGTAGTGTCTTGAATAGTGATACTTGTAATTTCTAATTGATAGTCAGCTTTCTAGGGCGTATTTGACATCATCATTTCTTGGACAAGTGCGAACATTTTTAAATCTCACAGTGTTTTGTATGTATGCCCTCCTCTGAGGTACATGGTCTGTTGGAACATCATGCAGAGACTACATCAGCCTTCTACCATCATCTTTGATGCTAATATCAGCTTCAGTTCTCAAGCAAAATGGTTTACTTCAGTAACTGCATTAATGGGGAGAAACTCAGTGGTTCTGCAGTAACTTTATCTGTAAGGAGGAGAATTTTCCTACACTGAGATGGCTGCACAGGTGAGCTGCAACTAGGAACAGCTCAGTTATCTGTGACAGATTTCTTTTGGCATATTCCACCATTGCAATAGGAGAGATTACCTGTGACATCATCAGTGTCAGTGGGATAGATGTATTAGTGCCATTACCTAGTCATCCCCAAATAATGAATTCCAAGCTGTGTAGAGGCAAGGGAAAAAGATGAAAGGATCTACTTATGAACAAGCTCTCAACCAACCTTTCTGAAAATGGTGGAGTCGAGTCACAGCACTGTCTTTCCAGGAAGTGTTGGCTTAGGATCTATGTCCTGTGAAATTTCAAAGTGAACTTTGGTGAGAGCTGTCGTTGAGTGTACCGCTGGTGCGTGAAATGTGATCTTTAGATGGATTTGACCAAAAACACTCTTAGCAAGCTTCCAATAAACTCATCTCGAGCTTTTTGTTTGAAGTTTGAGGGTTTTACTGATCAGTGACTTAAGGGTTTTTGATAGCAAAAGCATTTGGGTGTGTAGTAAACTCTCTGCGGAAAGTCTAGAGCTGAGACAGTTGAGAGTGGGCCAAGAAAAGCTAACTTTAACATCATCACACTTCTTGGTGGTGGGTCCCAAGGCCTTGAATTAAGGAGGAAGAAAAAAGTGAGAAGTCAGAGGTGATCTTGGTGGGGCTTAGCCCAAAACAAAAAAATAGCAACTCTGTTCATTTGCACGGACAAAAATCGTACAGTGTAGTGATCATTTGAATTGAAGAGAAATTTAACCAGAACAAAGATAGAGCTTAGGGAAAAGCAAAGAAAGATGAGTATGATGCAAAATCATACCTTGTAGGGTAATAAAGCAAAAAGCTTGTCTCCTTTATAGCTGTCTGCTCTGGCTTGGATGCTTCTTAACATTCACTGTTGAGAGTAAACAATCCCCTACGGCGATGCTGTCTGATCAGGCTAATCAGAAGTGTCTCTGTCATTGCAAATGGTAAACAGTAAAAATATATTTGCAGCAACAATTGGTGAGATATTAAAATAAGAAAATCAGATATTAATGTGACAATATGGTACATTCTTTGAGTACTTCAAATGAAATTAATGGTGATTTTTTTTGGTGGGGTTTTTTTGTGGGTTTGTTTTTTTTTTTAATATCTAATCTTTGTAAAGGTTTGATCTCTAACTTCAGGTAGACTGGGATACTTGTCAGTGAAGTCACTCCAGTCTGTTTTTCAGAATTCGATGTGTCAGATACATTTTCTAAATACAAAAAAGAAAAACATTGTATTCCTTCTGTCATATATGTCTAGGAGCAGATTTGCAGAGTTTTATTTTGAGCAAATTCCTGTTGATTTTTTTCCAGAAATGTTTCATTTGTTGAAGTGAAGAAAATTAATTTAGAAAAACATGTTTGGATGGAATATAACAGCATGCATGATTGTATTAAAATCCAATTTGGTATCTTACAAACAAGTGTGGCTTGGTATGTTTCTTGAATATGATTGTTACAATACTGTATGCAAGGGTTCCATGTTCTAAAAAAGATCTAAGTGGCATTGTTTTCCTTCTTCTCTTGTTTTGCATTTAATGAGAAGCAAAAATGGGATAGAGTGGGAAGTCGTAAGCAGACGAGCACAAGATAATGTGGTTTGTTAATGTCAGCCTTCAGCTTATGTCTGTGGTCACACGTTAAATGCCCTTCTCGGTTTCTATGCTTTCTGTTCTTCTTTTCACTGTAATCTCTCTTCTGCCTTGTACCTCTAAGAGTTTCCAGTCTCTGGTTTGGGTCTCCTTGCTTCCACAGTAGGCCAGTTCTGGACTTTCCTGCTTCACAGATCCCTAATTGACTGATTTTTTTCATTTATGTAGTAAAATTAAGACGTGATTTCATATTAACTTTCTAGGGTTTTAAGAACTCTTATTTACCTTTTTTTTTCCAAGGTGGTCTCCTTGTGGGAGAAATCCTAATGAAACCTGCTAATGTCTAAAGCATGTGTGGATTTTTCTTTTCTACATTCAGCATTTTTCTAAACATTTTTTGACATTGGTCTTTCATTATGCACTCTTCTACTGACTTAGTTGTTCAGAACTGGCTTCAGTCATGAATTGAAACTAGTAGGGAGTTCTGCTCTGGGATCTGGCATGTGAGGGAGACAGAGCTACTTATGTATGATGAGATCTGTGCATGCCTTTATGTGTCATGGCCTTTTCTGCTAGGGAGGAGATCTTCCCTACTTATTTGGTCTGGAACTTGCTTACTCTTCCATAGCAAAGCCAAGTCTTTTGCACTGGGAAGAAGACTCAAGCTCAAGATGTGATATTCTTAAGGATTTTAGAACCAAAGAGCAGCAAATAGTCACAGAGGACTGGTGACTGCTTTCCATTTCCTGTTCCTCCAAGCTGATTTGGAGATGGACTAATCCCCTCTAGGTGAGGAGAGGCAGTGTGGTCTTTCTTTGTGTGAAGGGCACTGGTTACTATCATGCTGGCCCTTTCAATTCTGTGTGTCAAAGTGATTTGATATTGTAAGCATTCATAGTCATTTATTTACAGAAATATGCTTGGGTAAGTTTATTGCTTGCTTGGAATTAATTTGATACTTAAAAAGTGCATGATGCTCCTAATTAACTGCTTGCACTTAGTTGTGGAAGAAGTTATACAAAAATAATGGAAGGTAGAAGTAACCAGTGCAGATTGTTCTAATTTTATTTGAATTACCTCAGTCAGTGGTGAGGGAAAAGCTAGAAAATGGGTGATAGAGGATACAAGTGATTGGTCTTGGCTGTGATAATTTGGACATTGGGCTGATTATTGGTGGACGTGGTTGGGTAGGGGAAAGGTTGGATGTACAAGAGAAATTATTTGAAAATCATTGTTGATAGGACTTGGTAGGAGTGATAAAACAGGAAGAACAGAAGGAAAGAAGTCTTGATAATACTGGGCAAGATTTCTTAAAGTTTGTAAGGACTGGAGTAAGTGCATTGGGAGAACCAGAAGAATAATATGGGAAATGTCACACTGAAGTTCTGCAACTCCAATAAAGATTTTTGTTGATTTAGAGCTTGTTTTTTGCAAAATTTTATAATGTAGACAAAACCTGATAGTTAACCACTACTTCGGAATGATGCTTGAATTGTCCTCATAAAGTTTGTGCATCCTGGTATAATAATTGTATAGATGTAAAGATTTGAGCTTCAATGTACACTTTCACATGAACAGTAAATGTTTCCTTTTTGAAAACTCTTCTAATTGTTTTTTAAAACTGAAGAAAGGAATTAAACGCTAAGCTAAAGTAAGTGCTTGGCTGAACAGTGTGTGGGATTCAGTAGATTCATGGATGCATAATTGTACTGATAGGAGGAATGGGTGTGTATGTCTTTATAAATGACTTGAGAACAAGGATCTGAGAGAATGGGTGTGGGGCTAGCTGGTGAAGGGGAGATATGTGGTAATAGGATTGGGAAGGCTGTACCTTCCTAGTACCTCAGCCAATGGGAGAGGAGGAGGGCGATGGGCGCTCAGGAGTTTAGGATAAAAGGAGGCTGTGTCCCCCAACAACTCAAGAGACCCCACAGGGGTATGGCCTGGTGCACTCTCCCATTATTTGAATAAAGGTGGTTTCTGCAGGGCTCCTCTGTCTACTTTGTGGCCACAGGCCTTTGGCAGCATGATTTTCCACACAGTATAGATTTATTTATATTCAAGCAGTCTCTTGAATTCAGATTGTGCCTCTCACTTGAATAAGTACGGAACCACTCCCTCCCCCCATAATTTCACTACAACTTTAGAAGGCACAAATCCTTGTGCTCGGGTTGGCCGCTGACTTTTAGTAGCCGGTCATATGTTATAGATTTGCAAAGCTGACGCAAAATGGAGCCATTCATCTCCTCCCTATTACAGCCTGCTGAAAGCATATTGCCCTGGAGTTCTGCTCATTGCACTGTAACCCCGCTGAGCACCAAGGCGAGTTCAAGGTT
Organism: Dicaeum eximium; assembly: GCA_013396995.1. Classification (NCBI taxonomy): domain Eukaryota; kingdom Metazoa; phylum Chordata; class Aves; order Passeriformes; family Dicaeidae; genus Dicaeum; species Dicaeum eximium. The sequence goes on from VWZP01006390.1 coordinate 784,308, forward strand.
TTGGTTTTGGTCTTGCACTTTACAATGCTCGATGGCAGAGGCCCAGGCTGCCTGAGGGAGCACCTTCTGCAGTCACGGCCGCTCCTGACAGCTGCATTCCTCTGGAACAATGGCATTGTTGGTGAAATGGGGAATGAATGGGAGAGACAAACTGCTTCTGCAGCTAGCCCACAACTGAGGGATCGATTCCTGGAACACATCAGAGCAACTATAAACCTCCCTGTCCTCGAAATTAAGTGAAAATTCACTTGCTTCAATCTTGACTTTCCACAGCGACCAGGGAAAAAAAAATCTCTAGGGCATAGACAAGGATGATTTCCGTTTCTTTTTTAAAAGCCCAAATAACAATGTATATGAAAGTATAGCGTAAGAATACGATAAATTTTGTCTGCTCTCCTGTGCAGTTTTTGGTAATCTGCCTCATAACTCCTGCCCTCACAACTTTCACTTGGCTGGCCAGCAGCAAAAGTGTTACTTAGGCTTGGTTTTTTTTGGGTGAGGAAAAACCCCAATCAAAGAGGAGACAATAGAAAGTCAAGCAGAAAGACAACGCAGAAGAATGTTTCTAAAAATTTTTGCTTAATTTTTTCTGCTTCCCTCTTTCCTCTGCACATCTATTCTTAATATACTTAAAATTTACAGATGTATTATATGTTGTTGACATGCAAGAGTCTAATTTATTAACTGTTTGCAGGACTGTTGCAACTGCTCTTGGGACAAGAACCTCACTGAGCTGTTGCAGCGTGCATTTAAATTATAGATCAAATATCAAGGAGAAAATAGTTGCTATGATTTTTTCCAGAAAAGCATTGAAGAATGTTGGTAGCCCATCTGACTGTTGTCGTCCTTTTGTTTGATAGTTCAGTTTTGAGCCTGAGCCTAAAGAAACTCTGAATCAGTTCACAAATAGCTAACAAATGGCTCAGTCTTCAAAACCAGAAGTCCACCAAATAATGGGTGTCATTAGAGGGTGACTGGAGCCATAGTGTCTGTGTTGCCAAAGGAACTTGGTGGGTGTCACGTTCAGAACAAGAGGAGGTGGTTTTTTGCACGGTGTGTCGCCAAGCTCTGACATTCTACACCCGATGACATGACAAACACTAGAAGTTTCTCTGGGTTCAGGGAGACAGCAGTGCAGAAAACCAAGCCAAAACCATAAACACAGCATGCAAACTCAGGAGTAGTCGAGTGTGGTAGGTGTTCCAAGGTTGTGTTCTGATGCTATTGCCTAAACATCTTTGGTTTTAGTCAATATTGCACAGAATGCTTGGGGATCGCTGATCTGGCACAATGCAGTCATCTGTATTTTTGTGTTTAAAAGAAGTCTTTTAAACTTCTTTTAAGAGGAGAGTGAGGGGAATGATGATGCTTACAGAGACATCAAACCTTAAGCTGGCTGTAAAGCAGTGCAGAAAGTTCTTGCACAACAGAGTGAGAGAATGGCAGAGGGAATTCAGAACTGATAAATGTAAAATAGTGCATGTGCGCTAATTATATGTATGCAGTGATGTGCTCTGTTTTGTCTGTTAATACTCAGAAATTATCCTGGACTTACTGTGAATGGTTATGTGAAAATGTCAGCTCAATTCTCAATAGGGGTCAAAAAGGCAAGCAGAATCCTTTTAGGAAGAGGTAGAAAGAGCAAAAAGTAATGAAAAAAATAGGAATAAAAGAGAAAATTCCATATAATTTGTATATTAGTCCATGGAGATCTTCAACACTGCATGCATTTTGAGCCACTTTATCAAAAGGAAGGTAGAACAGAATTTAAAAAAAAAAAAAAAACAACCTCAGCAAAGAAACTGGAATCATTGGAATACTTTTCATATAAGGACAGAAAAGTTTTTCCCCTTAAAAATAGATTTCAGGGGAGAGGAGTTCATAGCTCTTTACAGAGAGATGGATTGTGGGTGGAGGACACACATAAAATAATTTCTTTCTCTGTAATAAACCACAAATTAAATTTAAGTCTTCAGGATGAAAGCTTAAAATGAGCAAGAGGAGGTACATCTAAAGGGAAAAAAGATACCACAGACAAAGGTGGTGATATCACCTCTGGTTCAGAAAGACCTTAAACTGGCTCTGGCTAAAGGAGAATGGTGCTATGCTTTCCCCAAAGTAGCCAGTGTTGGCCACTGTCAGGGGTGGCAGAGTCAGTGAAATTGCAGCCTGCTGTGGGGAGCTCAGCCCTGACATCAGGAGAAGTTGCTGCGATGCTCCCCAGTGTGACTTGTAGTGGAGGAAGCACCTTGTGCACAGGATGTGGTGTGTGCCTGTAACAGTTGAGAAAAGAAATGCTTTGTTTCTGAATATAAAGAAATGAATCAAATTCAATGTAAAATCACACATAAGACCATGGCCTGGTTTGTTACCTGCCACACCTTGGTTTGATGTGTGATTATAATATCAAAATGTTTATAAGCTTTCTGTAGGCTGTGGAAGATGATCAGTGGGATGGTCCAAAGCCACATAGCCTCAGGTGCATCTTATTGTCAGTGTACCCATTTTCATCCCCAAGCCTTTAAAAAGCAAGACAGGAATGAAAAAGTTTTTTTTACAGACCTTCTGGGTATGTTAACCTCATGGACTCAGGGGAGAACCTAGCAACAAAGACAGTCTTGTGAATACATGTCTGTACAGTGTGTCAGATGCATTTGCTGGACCACAAGCTAATAATAAAAAGAGAAAATGAAACTTATAAAGTTATTGTTTATTGTCTGCAAGATTTAATCACTCACACTGGAAGTAACTTTACTCTTACCAATGTGTTATTTTTCCTCTTTTTTTTTTTTTTTTTTTAAGAACACCAGTATGAAGCAAGTGATACAAGGCTGAAATACGTGTTTTCTAGTGCCTACCTGGCCAGCACCTGTTAGAAAATACCAAGAAGTTGTCCCCATGGAAAGTGTCTCCTGAATCAGACCGAAGGCAATAAGAGAGAGTCCGTGGTTAAAACTTCTGCCTGCAACCAAGTTCTGAGAATTGATGTTGTAACTCCCATCTTCAAAAAAAGCACAATAATTAGACAACGAGGAGATTAGTCTGTATTCAAGCAACAAAGATGCTCCATGCAAGTATAACACATTGTACAATTAATAGACAATGCTAAGTGGTTTTTAACTCTTAAAATAAAAATAAAAAATATCTGGCCTATGTGTACTGGTTTGAGTAATTTCTTTCTTCAAGTTACTGATTGTATTTATTTCTTCTTTAAACATAATGTCACACTTATCTCCTGTCACACTTAACTAAACTCCTTCCCTGCATGGACACTAACAATTTATCCCAGTTATGTTGCTGACTGCCAGTAGCTTGCTTGGCACATTTATTCATGCATTAACTAGAGAATTTCTTTCAAGTAACTTGCTGGCATATATGTGACTGGTGATGAAAGATGTCTGGCCATGTGTGAGTCTTCACCCTACAGATGTACCTCTTCTCTCGTATGATTGTCTCTGATGGGCAATATGATTTGTCCTGAGACAAGATACCAGGAGGAACTCTCCAGATTCTCTCATAAGGAATATATTCACTTTTATACAGATGAGTTAAACTGCTAAGATACAGTCACATGTGGAAATAAAATCATAAAGTAGCTTGTGGTGGGTTTGAGTGCTGGCTAAATGCCAGTGCACCTACTAGAATGAATTTATTCACCTCGTATTGTGAGACAGGACTAGGAGGAAGGCAAAGCAGGCCTAAAACCCCAAAAGAGTATAAAGAAAAGTCTATTAACAGCAACTAAAACAAAGAATAACAAGAATCAGAACAAAACCTCTAGAATACTTTTCTTCCCCCTCACAACCCCCTCCCTCTCACTGACAATGTACAGAAACAGTTCAGCTAGTTCATTATCTCTTGACTAGTCCCTCTTCAGTTCACTTAGGGAGAGGAGTCCCTTTGACATGCCACGGAGACTTCTCTGTAAGAAAACAACTCTCCCATGGCTCCCAACTTCTACGAATAGCAGCTGCCTGGGAATCTGCAATCGTGAAGTCTTTCCTGTCCTCTGCAGCCTCTCTATAGCCATGCCCATGGGCCATGTTAACTCACAGGGCACCACTTTAAGGATGAGCTGTTTGAGAGCAAAGGCTTTTCCTATCTACTTCTTAGATTAGCTCTGGGAATAGAGGTCCCCCCTCTTGCTCAGTAGCCACTGGGGCCTGGTCAGGGCTGCCCTGTCAACCTGTTCCTAAGCCAGAAGAGAAAGAGACCCTCCTTTTTGTCTTTAACGTGTGTATTCTTAGAGGTGTGTTCAGCTTTCTTGATGGCTTAACAGATTGTTAATTCTCAAAACCAATTAGTGATTGGGTTTTTGTAGACATGGAGGAAACTGCTAGCAGCTTCTCTTAGAAAATCAGTTCTGTGGGTGTCTCCAATGCAAAACCAGCACAGTAGCTCTATAGGTGCTTTGTGATTGTGTGTTCTGCAAAGCCAAAGACTGCAAATACGTAAATTTCTAGCTCAACCTGCTTATATTGTAACCCTTTAGACCTGCTTATATTCTATACTTCATTGTCAATATTTAGCTATTGTATTAGCAATAAATCTAACGCCAATCATTCATGTAACCAGTGGTGTGTCTGGTGCCTGACTGAGATAGCTCTCTTCTACTACTCTGTTACAATATAGTCAATAGAATTTAATTATTCTGGACCAATGGAATCTGTTTAAGTTCTCCTTTCTGCAATGCTAAGGAAGTTATGAGCTGGTAAGAAAGCTGCTGTTTTGTTCAAATATTACTCCATGAATTCTTTATTGTTAAAACAAATTACCTGTTCCTGTAGCCTGTATCTTTCCCTTTCCCTTTCCCTTTCCCTTTCCCTTTCCCTTTCCCTTTCCCTTTCCCTTTCCCTTTCTCTTTTTCAGAATTTAGGCAATTACTAGACACCTTTACTGGTTTGGTCATTAGATCAGACATACTGGTCTTTGGTTTCTGGGATCCTTCTTCCAAGTCATTAAAAATCTTTCATGTTCAGTATCTGTCATTTCCAGATGCTGAAACAGACTGAAGTTATGTGACAGACATGATAGTTTATGATTTGAGGAAAAGTACCTTTACATCTTTGATTTTGTCCTAACCTGTTACAATACAGGATTCAGCCGACTCCAGATTTTTGGCCTAGAGTTCAAACTCCACTGGCCTTATAAAGAGCCTCATAGCAGTGGCTCATAGCAGTGGCTATCTGTCCCTGATAGCAGTGACTTCTGACAGTGTAACTGCATTACATTGTAATTAAAATAGTGTAAAACCCCCACAGCTGAAACCAACCAATAAATCCAAAAGGTAGGGAGGTCATGAGAAAAGACACAGATGCCTTTACCCAGAGGTCATTCTGGTAGTCAGCCTAGTCAGCCTGTTGAAGAAGGAGAATGCTTATTAACCTCACGGCATTTTGAACTTCTCTGTAAAATGTTTTTTTAGTAAAAGTTGTCTTTGCTTGTCCATTTTATGCAATTCTTCCACTGTTTTTTTTTTTTTTTTTTTTCCTAAATCTGGATCACAAAGGACTATGAAGTTGCTGTGTCCTTTCTACAGGGGCAGAGGATCAAAGCTATGACATGCATTTGGATGTAGGCACTTAGCATCCATGTTTCTAACACTTTCTCACTCTTTGGTCTGCTTACTCCTTTCCTTTTCCCCTCCATTCTGAGTGGGAACCAAGAGGACAGGAAGGTAGAGGAGGAGTGTGTTCAGCAGAATTGTTTTCCCCTGATACTGTCCTAAACAGGGGACCTTCTGCTTCAGGACTTTCACACGTTATTAGTGTGGTGTTCTGACTCTGCATTTGGAGCGTACTCATCTGGCTTTGTGGTTTCTGCAGGGAGCTTTTGTGTGGTAACAACTTGCCCAGTGAAGTAGGCTCGCCATGTGTGAAACTAAACTGGGCCAAATTGAGAAATTTTGCCAGCTAGGTGGAGCTCCCCCACTAAGTTTCTTCCTGTCTTGGTTTGTACAACCTCAATCACTATTGCTGAATTGGAGAGTTCATTTAAAAGATGGCCAGTTTACACAGGCTAAAATCAAAATGTGAGACAAGCTCTCTCTTTGCCACAGGTGGAGATGAGCACACAGTAATCCAGGGATGTATGGATCTGCATTGTTGTCGAGCCTCTATCTCTCACTGGTGTTTTCATTCAGTCCAGTCCTGGAAGTGCTGGTGACACTTTGAGTAGTTTTCTTTGTGGATAACAGAATTTTTAAAATACTTTTCAGTTACTAAAATATAGTCTGTAGTTTGCTGTAAGATAAACTTAGCACTTAGCTGTAACAAACACCTGCTCATAGCAAAACTTACTCTTCCCCCTACAATCAAAAAGGGATTCTCTAAGCTAGGCATCTTTTATTTCCATACTTGCTGGGTCTCTAGAGAGCACCAAATCAGGGGATTTCTGTCTATGTGTACGAGGATGAGACTTCCTATTGCAGCCTGAGATCTGAGGATCAGATGAAATTCACCCCATGTTTCAATTCTGTCTCCACAGTAAAACAAAAAAATTGTGGAACATTTTAGGCATTGATCTACATTGAACCACATAATTTTTCTCTTGGCCTTTAGTGGTGTTGAAAACACTTAGTCTTCAGTAATTTTCAGCAAATACATGAGGTGAAGCTCAGTACGTGGTTTTGCTGATAGTTCAGGAAGAAATGCAGTATCTAGACTACTGTCTTACAGTAAATTTTTATTTTGGAAAAAAGATAACTGCATTGTGGGGGCTGTGAGAAGAGCATGGTGTATATCCTCAGCAGTGTTCAAAATAATGGATCTGATTTTGTTAAAAGCACGTGTGGGGTCAGTTAGTGCTGCTCAGCTGCGGAGCAGTAATAGTTATATTCCAGTAATATGTTTGTTGTTTGCTGTTATATCCATATGGTGGAGTAAAAAGTTATGTTCTGGATTTGAAATGTAATAAAATAGAGCTAGTAAGAAGCTAATTTCTTTTTCCACAGAGCTACTTTTCATAGTACGTTTGAAGTTTTAAGGACCATGTTGAAGTGTAATTAAATAAAGCTTTTTGGGGAAAAAATGAAATAGTGAACAAATAACTCTCTGTGCCAATAATTAAAGACATTTGTTTGAAACCAAATTTCTCCAACAGAAATTGATGTATATATGTTTCTACTATAATATGACAGTAGACTGTAGCCTTGTGTGTGAGATGTATGAAATATATTGGACCACTTGCAGTCATTGTTTCAATTCACCAAATAACCAATTAAAAGGAGAAAAACAGTATCATGATGTAGCATTGAAGTTGGCAAGTCCTTTTTTCTTTTTCCTGAGGATATGCATACATTAGTGTAATGCTGAAATTACTTTAATTCCACCCTCATTGTGGGAAAAGTTTAAAGAGTTTGAGGAATCCCTTTAGTTCCGATGAAGGCAGTCTCTGAGATACCTGCTGACTGATTTCTGAAAAACAGTGCTCTGGGAAGTAGCAACCTTCCATTAGTTAATGTCTCATGTTTTAATCAATGATGGTGGCACATTAACACATTTTGGGTATAACATGGAAGATGAAACACCAGAAGAAGAAGGCAGGAATTTGGAGAAGATCTCAGCACGTCATTTTCACATGCCTGGTTTGGAATGGTAACTACATTTATGAAGTTATGGAAAGAAGGATTTTTAAATGCAATGCTAATTTAATTTTATAAATACAGAATTGTTGTATCATGAAATCAAAATCTATTTTTATATATTTGTCATTCCATAACATCAGAAAAACTGTTAACCCTAAAGCATATGCAGTTGTTGAAACTTAGCAGCCTGTGGATTTATTTGCAATTGCAATTCCAATTACTTATTAACTGAAGATTTTTTAACATAGTGTGTAGAATGATCTCATGTATTCTGTCCATTATGCATTATGTGCCTTCTCATCACAATGTAGACCTAAGCTGTGCAATGATGACTTTTTCTTGTGGGTATGAGCACATTTAAATTTTGGAGGAAGATGAGGGTTTGGGGACTTGGTTTCAAGGCACAGATTCAATCTTCTCTGCAACCTAAGTGCAGTCTTTCATGTGATGATTTTGAGCTAAGGAGTGACCTGATGTTCACTGAATATCATTGACTGTTGGTTCAAGGCAAACATTCAAAGCATTGTCTGCTTCAGTGACTAAGGATTTGTGTCAGTACCATAAGTTTTGGTTAGAACACTTCATTCAACATCAGGATTATTACTTAAAATAAAAAAAAAAATTGACTTTTTAAGTAGAGCTGTGCAAAAAGATCTTCATGCTCTGGACAAAGTCACCAGAATATGTCAGTGCAAGTGTTCTACTTTTCATGGAATCATGGAATTACAGAACTGTAGAACAATATGAGTTGGAAGGGACTTTTAAGGACCATCTAGTCCAAGCCCCTCTCCCACAGGCAGGTATATCCTTCACTAGATGAGGTTGCTTAAAGCCCTGTCCCTCCTGACTTTGAAGACTTCCAGGGATGGGGCATCCACAGCTTCTCTGGGAAACCTGTCCCAGTGCCTCACCACCCTCATGGTCAAAATATTTCTTCCTTACTTCCAGTTGAAATTTACCTAGTTTCAGTCACTTGCTTTGGTACTACAGGACTTGGGAAAAAGTATCTCTTTTAAGTCAAAGTATGAGGCCTTGCAGTGTAGTGTTGTATACTCTAAAACACTCTCAAAAGCTCTCAGTAAGACTGGCCATCAATAGTAATGAATGCCGTGATATTACGTGCCTAGGGGGAGAGTTGTTAGTTTAAAAACACAATGGCAAAGATGTAAAATCAGTGTATCAGAGCAGCTTATAAAAAAAGGAGTTTCACTTAATGAACTTCTCCAGTTCTGGAGCTGACACTTCAGTGTTAGTGATTTTCTACTTCTCTAGACACACAGCAGGGAATTTAAATGGCATGATATAAGCTGCTAATGCTTCAAACCAAACAACAGGGCTGTACATTTGACTGGAGAAGAAGTTTGACTATATATTTTTTGGAAACATTGAAAACTGAAGATGATGGAAATTTTGCCTTTAGGTTAAGGCATCACTGATGTAACGGAATGATTTCTTACCTGTTGGCATATGACATCACTTTCCTCCTGGGTTGCCACAATCAAATTGCACAGTAATGGAATAGTCAAGCTTTCACTGGCACACTCATATTTCAGACCATTACCTGAGGACATGAGGGTGTGCTTCAGTCCTACTAAGAAGATGAAGCCACTGTTGGAGTCAGAAGCCAGATTTCCATCTGTGATGCAAACACTGATTTATGTGTATCTGTATATTTATGGCAGTGGATATTACCTATCTTTGAGAAAGTCTGTAGGTATGAGGTTATCAGTCACTATCTTCAGACCTTAAAGGTTCACATGGAGGGGAAGCCTTGAAGGCTGAACAGGGCTAAACGCTGGATCCTGCCAGGCATTGTTTTCTTCTGAGTCACAGTCCTTTCGCAAAACGTGTTGGCAGCTGCTGATTTCACAAATAGCTGGACTTGCTGGGGTTGTTAGAATGCCATCTCTTCATTCATTACCCATCTTGCTGCTGAAGGGTATCACCCTGGTAAATCTTGTAATGGAAATAAGCATGCTTATGTTATCCACTACAGGCTCATGTAGAAGGTTTGATTAAAACAGCTCATAAGCTGCAGACTGGACTGATGTGAGTGAGGTAGGGCTACAAAGGTCTCTTTTGATAGCGAGGCTCTGCAAATTATAACCTGCACCTGATGGGCTATGAGGAGCAACCAGGAGTGGTAGCAATTTAATTCCACACAGCTAGATCTGAAAAAGGATGCATGCATGCAGAAGAGCTCATTCTTACTCAGAGTGCTACAGCTGCAATTTATATTGGTATGGGAGAATGAATAAAACTTCCTCTCCTCCAAACACAATTATTACTAGTACAATGTTGTGTTTTAGCTATAAGCTGTGCCAGTGTAATGCCAGATTGGTATCTCTGTGCCTCCTAACAGTTTTGCTTAAGACATCACACCCTTTACTGAAATCTTCAGGTGTCTACAAAAGCAACAAAAAAAGTCATATAGTTGAGTATTTTTGTCGTTTCTCAGTAATGTTGCTCTGGACAGGTAAATAATTTGAAATATTAAGTCAGAGGGACTTGTAGACTGCTCATAATAAATGTATTAGAATGAATAGGACAGGTATTTGTTTTTACTTGTTGAGTACAAATATTTAAAAGGTGTCTTAATCCTTGGTTGACTGTGTATTGGTTTTGTTTTGCAATTTGTAAAGAGAGACTCAGAGAAGGAAGTGAAATATTTTACAGCTTGATTTAGTTGTAACCTCCAACAGACTTGTTGCAACATCTGTGGCAGAAGCCTGTGGGAAACATGAATATTCTGAAAAGGAAAGCTTCATACCTACTTAAAGACAGTGGTGTATTTACTTGCTTAGCATCAGCAAATGGAGTGGCCTTGGCTCTTAAAGGGTCTTGACTAGGAGAATGGTGTTCTTCAGAATGAATGTAGTTTACAGACTGTTTTTCTTACTTCTGCATACTGTTGGATTCAGTAATACTTACATATTTTTTCTTTTCAAAATAAATTACAAAACCATCATGAAATATACATAAATATATATATTGCATAACACATACTGAAAAGATTAGACCTCATTGGAGATAGAAGAGGATTTCAGAATAATTTTAATATAAAGAGACTATTTTGAATTACAACATCTTGGTTCAAAGGCAAATGTATTAGTACAATGAAAAGTGTAGATGTCTTTGTGTCACATATTTAAATTAACTCTGCAGCCATAAATGAAAGGCTATTAAGGTAGCAAACAACAAAACAAAGAAGAAACTGTACTTTAATACTTATCAGGAAAGGAAAAAGGACAAGTACTTTGATGATGAGATTAATGGATAGGGTTTATAGTATCATGTGCTGTGCAAGTTGAAGGGAATTTTGAAGCAATGGGGAGCTACCAGCAGATGTAGTTTTAATTTGTGATGATGGGTCTGGTAAGTAAAGAAAAATACACACATGGCATAATTTCTCTGAAAATCACCATGCTCTGCTTGGTTGCACCTAGAGATTGTCCTCCACTTTTGGTTACAGCTATCATGTCATCCAGATAAAAAAAATTATGTACATGTTTCTCTCCAGTTTTTACAACACAGATGCGACTGCTTCTACTTTGCTCTCTACTGTTGTCTACACTGATGAACACTTCTAATGTGACTAATATCTCCAAAACAGTAGTGATAGGACTCCCTGTGCTGTGCTAGGGAAAGAAGCTGTTTCAAAGGGTGTTCAGGACCTCCAATGGAGTAGTTTTCAACAGTGACATTCTTTGAAATTATTGACAATTCACAGAGTATAGGGCAAGTACTTCACATTGTTCTTGCTTCTTGATGACAGTTTTCCGGCCTGTGTCTGCAAAGAAATGTCCTGGTGAATACAGGAAAAGGCAGAAAGGTGAATATAGTAGTGCCAAACACAGGAAAAGGATAGGAAACTCTAACTGTTAGGAAAAGCTATAACTTTTTGATGTTTCAAACCCCATTCAATGATTTATCTTCTCAATACATGATCTGTCTCTAGTTTTCCTAGTTTGTTAAGTTTCTAATGTGTCACTGATCATATTTTAAGAGTACCATGGCAAAATTTCTAATGCGTGAGGAAGTGTAGTAGACAACAAGTCTAATCTTGGGTATGATGGTAATTCTCAGAAAAGTAGCAAAACAAATTCTAATACTAACTTGAGAAGCAGCTTTGCTGTGTTCTCCTTCTAAACAGGATATACTTGGAGATATGGTCAAGGTCAGATTTAAGTATTGTATTGACCAAGAAGACAATTAGAAGGTGGTATGTTCTCCATCTGCACATCCAGAAGGAGTTTTAGAAAATTACTTCTTTTAGAGATGTTAATGATATGTATTATGGAATTTGTAAAACCATGAGACAGGCATCAATCTTATATCTAAATTTGATGATAGCTGTTGCACGAAAAATATAACCTATAGTATCTCCATCTCAAAAAATACCCAAAATGAACATCAAAGATTCTATATATCCTGTCAGACAACCCACATGGCATTTGTAATTCCATAATCACATTTTTTCTTTTGATGAGTGAATCAACTATGTAAAGATACACCATATTGGTTGCAGTACAGAAATGGGTACATGAAAAGTACAGAAAATACCACATGATAGGAAGAAATATAACCTTTATGGGAGTAGTTTTTGGTCTTGTCCATAAGTGAGGGCTGGGTTGAGAGCAGAGGTCAGAGTAGTACCAACTGTGAGATGTACCCTCAAGCCTGAGCACCCTCTGCTGAACGACACTGCTTTTCTGTGACCTACCTGTGTCACAATTACTGGCTGATCCAAATTTGTAGAAACACTTATTTTATCCTAAAACCACAATGAATGTGTCTTGGAAAGGCATCTTTTCTCTTTTGGTACTTGGAAGGAATAGCCATGATTAAGAGCAGTTTCTTAGGTAATGGTCCAGGCATTGCGGAAACCACAGTGTGGTTTCAAGCACAGAACATCCTGGTCACTCCTTCCATGAGGGAGCAGATGGTAAGAGAGGGGAGGACACACATCTGCAGCAACATTGTTTGGTGTGAGCTCCTCTTGGTTAAAGGACAGTCACCTAGTCTGGCATGCTGCATAGTCAGCAGCAGGGAACACCGCCACTTTAATTTCAAGTGCCCTCTTGTAAATGACAGGACACTTGTAGGTGTCAAAAATACATCATTCTCTTTCTTAACCACAGAAATCCTACACAAGATGAAATCAGGCAATCTAGTGGCAATAAAACTAAGTAGGGAAAACGTTGGGCAATACCTGTTGACATCACTATCTCTAGACAGCCTGTATGTGACTGCCTTCAACTGAAGTATGTAAACTTCACTGAGCTGTGGTGTGCTGCCAAGGTTACTCATGCTGGAACCCTAGCAAAAGTTCTCTTGAAGGAAGCCCACTTTGGTGACTTTTGATACCCAGAAGAATTGAAAAGGCAGAGTTTTTCTCTAGGCAGGGACACTCACATCAGCAGGGTAGTCATCAAGCTGAGCATTGGTGTGGCTCTGGAACCTGCTGCTCCTCAGAAGAGCCAGAGCCTTGATGGAGAAGGGGAATCCTGGTAAGGGTGTGCACATACTGGAGCTTTAAATCTGTAGAGGTATAGCAGGCAAAAGGGGTCTGAAAAAACTGCCAGGAGTAGGAGGATGGGGGAAAAGTGGTTTAGGTTGGTAGTTGCTGAGATTTCTGATGGATGGATGGAGATTTACGATGGATGGATGGATGCTTGTCGGCCTCATTCTTTCTCTGGTACCACCACTGGGCTGTCTCATCAAACCTTCAAAAGAGACACTGTTGAAAACAGTGCTTTCATAGACTTTTGCCAGCCAGCCTTAGAGCATTTAGCCTGGCCTGCTGCACCATACTTTGGGAATGCCTTCTTAAGGGGAATTCTAGTCTCCTTATTGTAATAAAGTTCTTAATTCATTGTCAGAAGACTGAAACTCTTTTGGGGATTCTGCACTATTGTCATTTGACATGGTGGCTGTTGGGGATTGTGGATGGTTTAGAGGCTTATGGGGGGTATTGGCCTATCACAGATTCCCTGGAAGCTGCTGTGTGCCATGGGGGGCCTTGGAGTCTATTCTGTCTTGCAGAAGGAGCATGCTCTACCACCCCCAAGGAACAATAACTTTCAGACAAAGAACATTTTTTGCAGATCTCTTTTGCAAACATGGAGCTGAGTGTAGAACCCTTTCTGAGCTGAGGTAGCTGAAGAATTTTGTGCATTTGTTCAGCCATGAAGCCAGGATGAATATTGGACAGAAGCTTCTCTAGACTGTGATGTTTTGGGACTGTCTAAGTGCAGATGGTTCTTGTTACTCTAAAATCAGAAAAGGAGCATCTGAACCTTAGACAGAAGGTTTTCTGTCCTTGTTATTGAAAACAGATCCACTGAATTACAGAGTAAATGCCGAAACACCTACAAAATCAAAATGGAGTGCTCTGAAGCCATAGGAGGAAGTTTGATTCCTGTGTAAATAAGCTACTTTACACAGAATTCCAGGAAAGCTAGTGCATCACTGAGATAAATTGTGGATCTAGACCAGGTGTGGAATGTGTGGGTCCAAAGCACAGATATGTCTGCTCAAGCAGTATCTTTTTAGGGGATGAGAGAGCAGGCACATCCGCTCACCTCTACCAAAAATATGAGATCTTCTACCCTTCTCTCCCTTTCTTTTTCCATCATATACTTAGTGCTTTCTCTGACACTTGTATTTCTCCAGGAGCTCATTTAATTCACTGAAATGGAAGACCCATTTGTGTTATCTTTGTTGTGGGCATTCTTCTGGAATTTCAGCCGTAAAATGTGACAGTGGACTGTGGTGGCTTTCAGAAGGGGACGAGAAAGACAGGAGCTGGGGCACAGAAAGAGAGAAGGATGAAAAGAAGACAAGGGCAGACAGACTTCGTATTTTCAGCTGCAAGGAGATATTTATTGGCTTTATCTACCCACTGAACTTATTGTGTGGCTTTATGCTACTTAAAACAATTTTTCCAATTAAAATTGAAGTTTTCCCTACTAAAGATTGCAAATGCCATTTTTCCATTTTTCCAGTTTTTTCACTTGCATGTGGAACTGATAGATAAACTGCATTTTTAGCTCTTCACATGCCTGACTTTTTCTGAACTTGCTGAATTCCATGACCTAAATGTTGGGTTTTTTTTGTTTCATGAGGTATGTTCCATGTCTTCTGTAGTTTTGTTTTTTTTTCACATGAATCACATAACATCTAATAAAATATCCAGCTAAGGGAAAAATAGATAAGTAGAAGTCAAACAGCAACAAAACACTGAATGCTAAGCATATGGAACTCCAATTTAAAGCGTGGAGTAAGCTTCACTGCTTTACCCAGGGCTTTGTTCCTGTGGACATTCAGATTAGAGCAAGAAGAGATGGAGCATACATACAATGGTCTTTAGAAGTAATGACTAATAGGGAAAGGCAGGCCAAATATCAGCCAATAATTTTAGCTGGAGACTCCTGAAGATTATATACTAACAGCTGAATATAGGCTCATTCTCCTGAATTCAGACAAAATAATTAAGGGCAGAGATAATTTTATGTGGCTCAGGGCCCACTAGGAAGAGCAAAGTCAAGTATTATTATTTTCATAAGTCTGAATTCTTGTTTTCAGTGAACAAACTGACTTGAATGACTGACAGCTTCAACACTCAAGGGCCAGAACAAACTTGTCCCTTTCACTGATGACTGTAGAATTTTCTTTACCAATGAAGATCTTTCTCTCTGTAACAGAAACTTAGGAAAAACTGGATTTTACATTTGGGAGTATTAGACTACCCTAGGTACTTTTTTCTTTTAAAAATTGTGTTAGTTGAATAAAAATAAAAAGCAGAAACAATTAGACCTGTTTTTAGCAGTATGAGTAGTAGTGGTGGTATAAGCATTAGCGGTTCAAAGATCTTATATTAAGACTTTGGAGTATCTGTCAGGGAGTGGTTCTGTCTATCATGACATTAAGTAAAAAAAGAGATATTTCTAAAAAAGTGTTCAGAATAACATATCTTTGCAGCCAGCTCAGACCTTTGGGCATGCACCTTCACCTTGGCCCTAGGTAGTGTTTTGCATCCAACTTTGATCTAGGTATTTCAGGGTTCCTTTTCCCCCTACACACCAACTCAAAACTGTGCTTGCTCTTTGGATGGGACTAGACCCTGGAGTTTTTGCCTTTAAATGGTTACTAATAATTACCAGTGGACACTGCAGCAGCTGTCAGCAAAGAGGGATGAGGGGCAGGCAGCCTCACTGGAGGGAAAGGGCTGGAACACTTGGACTTGGGGGCAGTGAATGTGTGCCCTGCAGAGTCAAAGACCCTCATATCAGGAACAGGGGAACAAACATGGGAACAAACAGAACACTAACTGAAGATGAAGAATGGGAAAAGTGGGTATAAGGTACACATGGAAAATGAGGAGCATGAGAAAAAGGGGGGAATGTGAATGTGATGTGTTACAGCAGTTCTACTGCTTTAGTCTGTTGGTTTGGTGTGACAGAATGAATGGGATCCACATTTCTGCCATTCCTTACACATTCTTGTCATATTGGCTGGTTTGCAGGCATATATCAGAGAATTCATTTAAATTTTTTATTTATATCTGAAATCTGTTTAGAGGAGTTTGTAGGTCCTTTGCCATGGATGTTTTTATCCTTTGTCTTCATAAAAGCAAAGATCAACCCACAAACTTTCATATTTCTTTACTAATTTAGTATTGAGATATTTATTACATCTCTCTTGCCTGGGGAAGATCCCATTTGTCTCGAGCACACAGTAGTTTCTTCTGTTTCCTGTGAAAAGCTGCTCTTCTCAGTAGGCTGTGCCTCAAAGATACTTGCTCTAAAAGGCAGGCTCAACAGAAGCCATGCAGTTTGCTTGATCCTATCTGCTTTAAGCAATCCTGCAGCAACAGCTTCTCCTAATACAAACAAACTGCATTCTGAAACCGGAGTGTCTTTGAAAAGGTGTTGATGGAGAAGTGTAAATCAAAAGAAATCAAGTTGACAATATTTTTTAACCAACTTTTAAAGTTTACTTTAAGTTTAAACTTGGAGTAAGTAGAAGGGTTGGAAGGGGTGGGGGGGTGAGCGAAAAGGATCTTTCTTCCTTCCTTTCTTTCTTTCTTTCTTTCTTTCTTTCTTTCTTTCTTTCTTTCTTTCTTTCTTTCTTTCTTTCTTTCTTTCTTTCTTTCTTTCTTTCTTTCTTTCTTTCTTTCTTTCTTTCTTTCTTTCTTTCTTTCTTTCTTTCTCTTTCTTTCTTTTTCTTTCTTTCTTTTTCTCTCCCTTTCCAGTTTGTTTACTCTGTCCATGTGCCAGCACAATGTGGGTATTCAGCTTCACTCTTTTCATAAGAGTTTTATACAGACATGCAGTGAGTTCTTTTAATTTCTATGGTTATGGAATATGTTAGTGGGGGATGTGAAACCTATTAAAAAAATAGAGGTTCCATACTACAAAGCCACAGAAAATATCTCATGAGATTTAAGGACAGATGTGGGATTTCCCCAGTTTCAAGCCACCTTTAGATTGGTTGGATTTCACCGTGGTGTAGTTGCTTTGAAGAGATGGTTGCCACAGGCTGTGTGTCTATGGACTGCTCTAAGGGGGACCCCAGGGTATGGTAAACTACCTTTGGCTGCTGCTAGGAGTAAGTTTACAACTTTTAGCTGCAGAAGCATCCTCCCCATTCTTGCCATGTATTGTGGGTAATATATGACTGGGGAGCAGTGTAATGGTTCTCTAGGTATCTCTAGATATCCGATCTATCACAGGAAATAACTGGCACACAGTCTTGCTAATCTTTAATCTGAGTTTGGCTGAGTTTTCTTGCTTCTTCTCTCCATGGTTATAATCTACCTTGAGTTTTTTACTCTAGATAATATCTGATAAGAGATTAAGGACACGATCAGTAGCTGTTTTATTTGAAATTTAAGAGGCCATTAACATTCCACTGAATTGTAAGATTGTCAAGCTAAAACCAGCTCTCCTGGCGTTCTGCACAGATGCAATAGCAAATCACTGAGTCACAGGAAATGATTCAGTCAACATTTCTAAACTTTCAATGTGTGTTTTATGGAAGAAACTTGATGTAAATGTTTAGACAGTTATGGTTTTGGAGATAAATATTGCAGTTTTATGTAGTTTGGGTTTTGACGTACCAGAATTGCGGTGCACAGTTGTCAATTTACTGAACATCTAAAGCTGTTCGATCATTGTATTCGATTCCAGTGTGGGATGTATTTTCTGTGGCTAATGAAACATGGTGTTATATTTGGGCACAACAGATTACACATCAAGAATATCAAAGAAAAATTATCTTTTAATGACCCGAGATTCCCTCTGCACTGCTGGAAGAGAACTTGCATGGGCTGCCACACTGTTTTCCTTAACTCCTTGTCTCCTCATCCTGTAAATACAGTGCTTCAGTGATATGACCTCTCATGGCATGGTTATCCTCTGCCCTAAATGATCTCACTGGGTTAAACTGCTTTGGAAGGTTAAGTTAAAATATTTCCCTGCTGCTCATTTTAATTTAATTAATTAAAACAGAGTCCTGACAATGCAAAATTCACCTTTTCTTATGTTAGTTGCTTGTAGTTAAAGTGTTTCTTGTGTTTTTCAAATAATTTTTCCAGTAGGATTTAAAAAGTTTTACTTGATAAGTAAATGGACCTGCAGTGTGGTGTGCTTCAAGGACATTAAATCATTGTTATGGTTCCTTGCAAACCCCTTATCCTTAGGTATACTTCTGAAAAGAAGGCTTGATATCAGCAGCATGATAGACAAATTCTGTCTTCAATCATATAATTTCCATGTGTCTAATTTTTATGTACAGGAAAATAATCCCAGGAGAAAGCTTCTGCAGGTGAGCAAGTGTGTTCCCACACTCTGCTGATGTGTGGGAATTAGTATTTGAACCTGAGACAGTGGAAGAGCAGGGTGTTGAATGTTTCTGGCTGTAACAGGTGAGGAAAGGTGTGTCAAGACTGGTAATGTCTTTATGGTTCTTGATTTCCCCCTAGAGGTGGGCTACACTGGAAAGATGGAAAAAGAAACTCCTCTGAATGACCAGGATGAATCAGCCACCCCGTGCACCATAGGGCTCCAGAGGGTGACCAAAGAGTTTGGTTCTGTCTGGGCCATGCTGTACCAAGTGTGGGTGCCCAGGTGTGGCAGAGGGTGCTGCAGGGATCTCTGTGACAAGCCAATGGCCCCACCACAGCTCTTGGCTGAGCCCTTGGCAGCCAAGGTGGTGGTGCTTCAGAAATAATGTGTGTAAGAAAGGGCAAAATGCTGCCTGGCAGTGAGGGGTGAGGAAAAATATGAGAGAAACAGCCCTGAGAGCCCTGAGGCAAGAGCAGCAGGAGGGGAGGAGGTGCTCCAGGTGTCCAGCAGAGACTCCCCTTCAGTTCTTAGAGAAAACCATGGTGATGGAGGTTGACCCCCTGCAGCCCACGGGGAGCAGAAATCCACACTGCAGCTCATGGAGGACCCCATGCTGCAGCAGTCTTATCCTGAAGGAGCTGCAGCACAGGTGAAGGCCCCAGACTGGAGCAGTACATGAAGATCTGCAGCCCATGAAGAGGACCCAGGCTGGAGCAGAAAACAGCATGAGGAGGAGGGAGCAGCAGAGAGGAGCTCTTATGGACTGCCCACAGACCCCATTCCCCATCCCTTACACTGCTTGGTGAGGAGAGGGTAAAGGAGTCAGGGGTAGGGGTAAGCCTGTGAAGAAGATAGAAGTGAGGAGTAGATGGTTTTACTTTTGTCTCTTGACATCTTATTCTAGCCTGTTTTTCCTGTGTGCAGTGATTGATGGCTGCCCTTGTCTTTATCCTTTCTAAGTTTCTCCCCCTGTCCTGCTGAGGAAGGGGAGTAAGACAGCTGCTGGGTGGGCATCTGGCAGCAGAGCAAGTTCAGCCCACCATAAATGCATTTTGTTATATGTGGGGACTATGAATATTCTAATTAAACCAAATACTTGCTGTATAATTCCTAATTATGAAGTATTTGATGTTTAATTGTTTTTGAGGGAGATGTAAAGAAAAGATGAGCAGGGAAGCAGACCTAATATTGAATTGTCTTAATTTTCTTGTAGGATTTGTAATGACAATGTTTCTTGATTTTATTTTTATCTCCAGGGTGAATTTTCTTAAGTAAAAGGCAATAGATAGGAAAAAAAATCACAATGCTGCTGATATGTGGCAAAACCCCCCAACCACACCCTCAAACTTTTAAAAATGAAAAAGTGTCCTTTGTTCAACAGCCTGTTATAGCTAGCTTTGATCATGCAATCCTGAAACTTTTGCATTTCTTTTTAAAAAGTTTAAACTAAGTATTGACATGGCCACTTGATAGTCTTCTTGAAAGGACAAAGAAAAGCATTCTTATAGGGCTTATACCTTGTATTCAGGGTACTTTTTTTTTGAAAAGTGCACTATTCTTTGTGAAATTTCACAGGCAGCAGATGGCCAGAAATAAATTATTTTTACAACAAAACAAAAAATTCCTTTAGTATCATTGATACATGTAATTAATTGAAACTTAAAGAAACTACTGTTAATTAACTTGTCCAACTTGCATCCTTCACCTATAAATCCTTTGCAACATATGTATTGCCAACTAATGTTCACTTTTCCTGCAGAGTACTTACTACTATTAATATAAAATTGGCTTAAAGTAAATAACATAATGATTATCATAGCTGAGGTTTAATATTCAAATTGTTGGAAGTGTATGCTCATAGAAAGTACTGTGACTCATGGCTTATCAGACTAGCTCGAGAAACAAAAAGTTGGGGCTTTTTTAGTCTAATGCTTCTGTAATTCTTATGAGTCTGTCAAAGCCAAAGTAGTTACAACAGCAAATGTAAAATATACATGTCAAGTGGAACACAGTGAAAAAGAAATTCTGCATGAAAAACAGGACAGACTTCTTTATCTCCCTTTTTGAACAGATTTTACATTTATCCTAACTTATGTGATCCTTCTCTTTCAGCTAAATTGTAGTAAAATGAGTCTGCAGTAGTACAGTAAAACAGAAAGGAGGATAATGTTAAACTTCTGTTTAAGAATCATTCATGGAATTATCTGTCACAGTGAAGTTAATAGAAATTCATCAAAGACAAATGCCCAACCCTGTGCCAGGGAAGGAGGGACCCCATGAGGACCTGGTGACAGAGTAAGCAGCTCTGTGGAAGCAGCCTGGAAGGCTCTGGACATCGGGCTGAGCAGGATCCAGCAATCTGTCCAACAGCATCCTGGGCTGTAGCAATGGGAGTGCAGTGAGTAGCTGCAGAGAAGTGATTATTCCCTGTGCTCTGCACCTGTCAGACCACATTTGGATACTGGGCTCAGTCTGGGGCCCTTGCAAACAAGAAGGACAGTGGAAACTGGTGTGAGTTCAGTGGAGGAGCACAATCAGGGGCTGGAGTGCTTGCTCAGGGGATAGAGTCTGTGAGTGTAGGGTTTGTTTAGCCTAAGAAGGGGAGAATGGTTTGGGGGCTCCTAATAGCAGCATCCCCCTGTGTGGGACAAGGTCATAAAGACAGAGCCTGGCACATCTCAGTGGCACATTGTGGGAGAGTGACAGTCAACAAGCAGAAGTTGAAACAAGAGAGGGTCACAGTATGGCTGAGGAGAAACATTTTTACATCAAAGAAAGTTGAGATACCGGAACATGTTTTCCAGAGGAGGTTATCTACTCCCTGTTCTCGAGGATTTTGAAGTCAGATTGAATGGACCCACAAGGCTTGTCCTGCTTTAAGCAAGATATTGGATTTGAGATCTCCTCTAACTTGAATTATCCTATGATTCTATGTAATGATAATAGTATTGGAGGAGAGACTTTGACAAGTAAGGGAGCTGGACAATCACCAACTGTATGAAGTTCAGCAAAGGAAAGTGCCAGATTCTGCACCTGGAGTGGGACAGCCCTGGATGTACAAACTCAGGGTTGAGATGCTGTAGAGCAGTGCTGTGGAAAGGGATCTGGGGGTCCTGGCTGATGGCAAGTTGAACCTGAGCCAGCAGTGCCCTGGCAGCCAGGAGGGCCAACCCTGTCCTGGGGTGCATCAGGCACAGCACAGCCAGCTGGGCACAGGAGGGGATTGTCCTGCTCTGCTCTGAGCTGGGGCAGCCTCACCTCGAGTGCTGGGGGCAGTTTTGGGTGCCACAATATAAAACATTGAATTACTAAAGAATGTCTAAAGAAAGGCAATAAAGATGGTGAAGGGCCTNCAGTGCCCTGGCAGCCAGGAGGGCCAACCCTGTCCTGGGGTGCATCAGGCACAGCATGGGCCAGCTGGGCACAGGAGGGGATTGTCCTGCTCTGCTCTGAGCTGGGGCAGCCTCACCTCGAGTGCTGGGGGCAGTTTTGGGTGCCACAATATAAAACATTGAATTACTAAAGAATGTCTAAAGAAAGGCAATAAAGATGGTGAAGGGCCTCGAGGGGAAGCCGTAATGGCTGAGGTCACTTCAGGTGACTTCAGGTCTGCTCAGCCTGGGGAAGAGGAGACTGAGGGGACACCTCACTGCAGTGTGTGGCTTTCCCATGAGGGGAAGAGGAGGGGCAGGCACTGATCTTTTCTCTATGGTGACCAGTGACACGATCCAATAAAAAGGCCTGGAGTTGTGTCAGGGGAGGCTTGTTACACCTCCAAGTAACACACCAGAGGGTGTTTGGGCCCTGGAACAGCCTCCCCAGGGAAGTGGTCACAGCACCAGCTGAGAGAGTACAAGAAGTGTTTGGACAGTGCTCTGGGACACATGGTGTGATTCTTGGGGTGTCCTACGCAGGGCCAGGTCTTGGACTTGATGATCCTGATTGGCCTCTTCCTACTTAACATATTTTTTTATGATGATAAGATGATGATGATTATATTTGAAAATTATTTTCTGTGAGAAGTTGACAGACTGTTGTAAAAGAACGTCCTTTCTAGAGTTTACATTCAGTCTCATTTCAAAAGTATCCTTGAGTACTTTTCATTTGTGCTGAATGGGATTTGATATAGATGAAACAAATGGTGTCTGACACAAGAAGACTTCAGAGCTTTTAATTCTGTAATCTCAAGACGTTTATATAATTACATATTTTTCCTCAAATAAAAATAATCCTCTGCTCATTTTGGCAAATATTTATTCATCTCCCCTGTTTTAATTGGCAATTAAATGAATGGTGCATGACTTCTTTATCAAAAAAAAATACTTACTTTAGAAATTAAGGGTATAATTTGAAAATAAAATGTAATCTTTGAGTTGAACAGATTGCTAATATTCAACAACTATTCATTATCCATTTTCACTTTATGTCTTGGCTGTTTAAAAGGATTTAAGAATATATTCCTAAACTCAACATTAGATGTGGGAGCTACATTTTCTGGTTGGAAGTTCTTTAACAGACCTTACAATAGACTCAAGTGAGCTAAAAATAAACTTCTAGCAGTTCATATTAACTGGGTAATAACAGGCAACAGCAAAAAGCAGAATCCAACTATGATGAAAACAGGAAGCACATTACACAATCTGCCCTTTCCAGATAGGTATGAATTCTTAAAGGCTTAACTAAAATAATAATCCCTCAAAGTTTGTAATAAAAGCAGAGAGTTTTCTATTGTTCATAGCTGAGTGGAGACCAGAAAACATGCACCCCAATACATTGTGAAAAATCTGCTGTGTCCTGGGAAACAACACTATTTCCATTTAGTTCTTGGTAACTCTGATTCAATTTTAAGTAATGGATTTGATCCTGCAAGGGGCTGAGCATCTGAGCCTTATCCAGCAAAGCTGCATGATGCTGTTAATCCTGGCAGCATTGTGAGACAGAGACCCAGAGGGTGACCCCTGATTGACTCGGGTGAGAAGAGAGTGCGGAGCTCTTGTCACTGATGCTGAAGGGATCTGTGCTCCAGCATATCTCAGGCAACCACGTTCCCTCTCTGAAGCAGTAGCATCCTCTTCACCTTTTCTTGGCAGCTAGAGGTGGCAACAGGGTCTTTTCCTTAGAAGTGAAGAGGGAAGCACTAGCTAGACCCAGACCAGCCCAAGAGAGGTTTTGGTACAGACATACTACTCATTTTATTTCTGTGGTCAGGCTGGTTAAAGAAACAACGCTCCTGCTGCCAACACAAGGTAGCTACAAAAGTTCTGTGTTTTCTCAGGCCCTTTTTCTGCTTGTGAGGTTGTAAAAAGTAGTGAAAAGTAGTCATGTGCAGAACCAAATATACAAATTCTTGTTGTCCTAAGTCTGACACCATTCTGAGTACCTAAGTGTTTTGGATGCAGGACCATCTTGTTTGCATTTTTTGGGGTTAACACTTTTTCTGATGTCTTAATGGGACAAATTACGGATCTTAAGCACAAAGTGTTTCAGAAGTGCCCTTTGCTTGGGTCAGGACCCAGCCAGACTGCAGTAACAGAGGGTGTTGCCTGCCCAAGAAGGGCATTCCTCTGCCTGGCTATGGCCTTTTTCTGTCCTGGAGTGCTGGCTGATCCCTGCTGTGCTTCTGCCACGTTTGTCCCTGCACCACTGTGGTGCCTCCTCAGGAAAGCCCTTACCCACCTTTTGGGAGATTAGTCTTTCACACTGTGGCTCTGCCTCTGTAATAGCCCTGTGATAGGAGTCACTGTGTACGTGGTAAACATGATACAGCATTTTTCACCCTCTGTGTTCAGAATGCATTTGCATGGCAAAGATATGTCCCTGTGTATTTCTCATACCAAACAAAATCATGTTAGACCTTTAGGTTTGCTCTCATTTGGGTGTTTTTTATTTAATGCTGCCAATTTGATAAATTGATCTCTGAAATGAAGATGTTGGAAAGTCAGAATTTACTATTTCCACCTGGCAGGATGGAATGCAGCCATATTATTAAATAATGACAGTATTGATTTACCGTTATCAAATTCTTCATAGAAGCTAAATACATTAAACAGTCTCTGCAGGTAATACTGGTATAAACCCAGACCCATGGATGAACTATTGCCATTATGATCTTATTCTTATCATACAGCTTTGCTACTTTGGTACATTGGAAAAAGCTGGTACTTTGTGTAGTCATTAAATGATTGTATGGTCTGCAAATGGTCCTTATCATATTTCAGAAGTACATAGCCAAAATGATTCTTATGATATACAACAGCAGAAAGCTTCTTTGTAAACTAGAGATAAGGTTTCCTGGGGAATCTCCTCAAGTTTAAAAATTGGAAGCCACGTCATTGCCTACTTAATTTGTTTATGTTTAGTTCATGGATTACAATAAGTGCTTCCATTTTTAACCACATCTCGCTCCAACATATTTCTTTTTGCTGCTTGTTGTGGTTTGGCCCTGGCTAGATGCCAAGTGCCCAGTGAGAAGAGAGAGAGAAACAAAGCCCAAGAGAAACAAGGAATGATGCACAGTGCAATTGCTTACTAACCCCTGAGTGATGCCCAGCCTGTCTCTGCCAGTGGCTGGTGCCTCCCAGCTAACTCCCCCTGGTTTATATCCCTTTGGCTAGTTGGGATCAGCAGTCCTGGCAGTGCTCCCCTCCTGCTTCTTGTGCGCCTGCTTGCTGGCAGAACATGGGACAATGAAAGTCCCTGACTGAAGGCAATTACGCATGATGGGTTGAGGTAACCACAAATCTGACCAGAATGTGCTAGAACAAGTTGTTTTTATTAGTTTAGTGGTCACTGGTCACAACATTGATCCATTTTCTCTCAAAGTTGGTCTGCTTGTGCTTAAAGCTGCTTTAAGTAGTACCTTACTTGCAGTAGTTGCTCCCCACTGTGTTGTTAGTCACTCGTGGGAACTGGACCAAGGTTATCATGTTGTACTTCATAACTCTGGTTTGTGCTATGATAGAATTGCTGGCTCTGAAATTGATCTGGTGTTTGTGCTCAGTCTTGCCATCATCTCTATACTTTAGAAGAATCTATCAGAAACTATTAATAATTGTATCTCTTAATAATTGTATCTTTTACCTTTCCTTCTTGGAGACCCAGTCCATGGTGTAGATACCTCCCTTCGTCTTCCCCTTCTCCTCCAGCCTAATTACAACAGCTCTTGAGACTTTTGAATGTTGAAACCAGCATGTTTGTATTGCTAGATGTCCTGAATGGGTTCCAAGTCTTGTTTAAGAATAAACAACTGTTGAAGAATACCACCCAGTGGTCTGCCCTGAAGCTGGATAGTTATCGAGGGCAGTGTACATAGGAGAGTATGGGCAAGTGCCAAAGGCTATGGGCACTTCCAGTGTTTCAGAACTTCATCCCTGAACAAGTGCAGAATCTGGAAAAGCTAGTAAGATATTTCAAAAAAGTGTGCTGTCACCCTGGCAATTTCAGAGAGACAAAAATCACTGCAATATGCTGGGCCATGGCTGAGGCCTTCCAAGCCCTGTTCGACCATACTCGTTACGCTCAAGGAGGGAAAAAGTCTCTGGATCAGACAACAAAACAACATCCTGTCCCAGCCCCTGTGACAGGCACTGCAGCTAAACCACAGAAGCAGCCTGTGCCCCTGTACACAGGAAGAAATGGGGCCATCGCTTTCAGTAAAGGACTGAGCAGAACCACCACAAGAACATGAGCAAGAGGCTGAAAAGGAGGTGACCACTGGATCCCTATCCCTGGGTGAGATGCAGGATATGCAAAGTATTTTAGGTGTCAATCAGTTGAGCACATCTGGCTGCCTTGCTGATGGGGTGATGAGGCTATTAGCCTGGAATTAGGAAGAAAGCCAAACAATTGGCATCATTTTCTAGGGAAGGGGGCATTGGCGAGGCACTTGGAAAAGGGATGCAAGTTCTCAGCCTTTGGAAGCAACTCCTGTCATGGGTGAAGGAAAAGTATCCCTTCAAGGAGGATATTTATGTCACTCAGGAAAATGGACTACCATGGAGAGGAGTATCCAGTACCTGAGGGAATTAGCCTTGCTAGAGATTATTTATTATGACCTGAACAATGGGCAGCCACCCACAGATCCAGAAGTCCAATTCACATGTCCCCTGTGGCAGAATCTGTGTGTGTATAGCAAAACACAGGAAAGGTGATAGTATATTAGAAAATGTGGGACTTGAGCATGACATAAATGGAACAGAAAAGGGGGTGGGTACTGTCCTGGTTTCAGCTGAGATAAGGGTAATTTTCTTCCTAGTACTTGGTACAGTGCTGTATTTTGGATTTAGTATGACAGTAGTGCTGATAATATGGTGATGTTTTGGTTGTTGCTAAGAGGTGCTTACCCTCAGTCAAGGAGTTTTCAGTTTCTCGTGCTCTCCCAACCAGGAGGTGCACAAGAAGCCTGGAGGGAACATGCCCAGGATGGTGCTGTTTAGCCTAGGAGTGTATGGGGATATAGCTGCTGAAAGTTTCTTTGAAGAAGCTTTTTTGAATCCTGAGGAAGCTGGGATGTGACTGGCAAAGGAACTTAACTTTACTAGGTCTCTACTTTCATTGTGCCTTCTTGTGAAAGACTCCCTCTCAAAATTGTGGTGGGGTTTTTAAGGCTTGGAGAGTTCTCCACCATCTGCTGTCAAAAAACCATAATTAAGCTGCAAAGACTTAAGGACTGACACTAAGATGGCACAGTCTCAGTGGTTTTGACAGATGAACATGGAGAAATGCCAAATGATGAGAATTGTGGGTGAGGTCCTGTCTCTGAAGAGCTGTTTTATTGTCTCCTGCTGACAGAATACTGGGGAGGGAGAGAGGCAAGGAGACCTTTCTGGCTGTAGTTGCTTGTCCATTGCAGAGTGTGTGTTGGAAGTGCTGCTGCAATGGATTGTGGTCAAAAAATGCCCCTCAGCTGCTGCTTGGAGGGAATGGGCAGCAAAAGAAAGATACGTGACTAAAGAAAGGCATGGGACAAGGAAAGAGCACAACTGGAAGAAGAGATCTAGAAATAAAGTTCTAACTGCAAATGACAGTGACAGAATTGTGACATGTTAGGGCAGAGGTGAAGAAGTACTTACTATTTTCCAAGATAATTTTTGAAAGAATTGGAACAATTATTTATAGTTTTGTATATACTCTATATATACACCCCTTGCTATGCTAGAGACCCCCCAAAATTCTTAAAATAATGCAATCTGAAATATCAACAAAGATAAAAATTTTTAATAAAATGGCCATTTAATGAAAAAGTTACCAACTTGGTTTGAGATTTTTTTTCAAAATTGCTGATCAAAAACCTTTGAAACTTCTTACTATATTCCCTGATTTTCCCACTGCAGTGCAGTAAGATAAATCTCAATTTTTTTGTCAATGCTAGTGTTTATCTAATCTACTATTATGCCTATTAATTTAGTTTCAGAGACCAATTAAAGGTTTTTCGTACTGTTGAAGGTCAATGCTCATAAGTTAATTTTTCCTTGATATTTGTGTAATACTTTCTTGTGTCTCTCAAAATGATTCTGCTTATAAACCAGTGTAGAGTTTGCACATTTTAAATATTTGTTGTAGGTGTAATTGTAACTTGATTCATTTAATCAACACTATACATGTATTTTATTTTAGTTTAGTCTCCCCTAATTATTTTTTGCAGATTTTCTTTGAAGTTAATCCAATTTGTCTATGCTTTTCTGGTAATTAGGTGCTGATAGCAGAAGAGCATTTGGACAAATTCCACCTGTTATGTGAAGAATAATCTCCTTTTATTTCTTCAAACCTGTGTCTTACTAGCTGTCATTAATGCCCCTAATTCTTCTGTTTGGAAAACCAGCAGCCACTTGCTTTCTAGCCACCTTCCCACAGGTAGTGTCATCATTTTGCCTTCTGTAACCCCTTCATCGTTCATTTGTTTTGACTTTCCAAATCGCTTCCCTTATTATTTTTGTGTAGGAAATAAGTTAGGTTTGTTC
Source organism: Dicaeum eximium (assembly GCA_013396995.1). Lineage (NCBI taxonomy): Eukaryota > Metazoa > Chordata > Aves > Passeriformes > Dicaeidae > Dicaeum > Dicaeum eximium. The sequence continues at coordinate 812,702 of VWZP01006390.1, forward strand.
TGCTCGTGGTTTTTGGAGCAGTGTGGGTTTTTTTCCCTCATCAATAGAACTGTCTCTGTTTTTCTGTAAACTCCTACTATTTATTTAGTTATAGAGTCATTCCCTAACAACTTAGGCGGTTGTTGATGCTTGACCTTTATCTATGATCATGCAAACAGCTGACCTGTTAAAATAGTGTTAGTGTGTCAAAGTGAAGATCTTAAAGGAAAAACAGAGTCACAGTTTCCTGGGCAATACTAACTTTGGACCTCCCTCACTTGTATGATGACTACACCTTTTTTTTTTTTTTTTTTTCCATAGGATTCTGTCTCACTAAATGCAAGAATAGGTAACAACAGGCAACAAAAAAACTTTTACACTTTCACGTCTCTTCTTTAGCCTTTAGCTGTATCATCTTTATTTTAAAGACAAGGAAAGTATGTCAGAAAGGACTTTTTTTGAAGCCTTGGGTGCTACGTCTCAAAAATTATTTTTCAAGTGTTAGTTTAAGGAAAGAAGGAAGGAAACAAGCAAAATTCATCAATTCATTAGAAGGTGGGTAGAAATTGGGCTTCTTCTCATTGCTTTTATTCATAATTCTAACACTGGTTTCTGGAAATCTTTTTAGTCAAACAAAGGTTAAAACCTTCAGATCTACTGCTCCTTCCTTCCTTCCTTCCTTCCTTCCTTCCTTCCTTCCTTCCTTCCGTCCGTCCGTCCGTCCGTCTGTCCTTCTCTCAATTTGCTTAACACATATTTGCCACTTAAAAAAAAATACCCCAACAAACATTTCTTGTGAGTCGGACAGTGTTATGATGTGAGATACATTTTGGTACCCCCACCCGTCGTTTCATTTCTCGTGCTGCCATTCTGTGATGATAATGTGCTCAGTCTGTGCATGACTTTGCATGTGCCTACACATTTTTACAGCTCCCTCTTGCCTGTAAACCAGTGCCTGCTAAGTGCTGCAAGAGGAGCAGGGAAGGGCAAAATGAGTCAGCAGGTGAGTATCAGCCAGTGCAACAATCAAGGAGACAATCTATGGAAATCCTGTAGTTGGTTCTGTTCAGTATTTTTCCAAAAGAAGCAGAATGGACGAATTTGTAGATAAAACCTGTACCAGTTCAGAGTACAGAGTAATGTATGGAGTAATTCCCTGAGGTGGTAGGGATTTCCTTCATCTCACAGTGNTAGTGTAAGGAAAGAAGGAAGGAAACAAGCAAAATTCATCAATTCATTAGAAGGTGGGTAGAAATTGGGCTTCTTCTCATTGCTTTTATTCATAATTCTAACACTGGTTTCTGGAAATCTTTTTAGTCAAACAAAGGTTAAAAGCTTCAGATCTACTGCTCCTTCC
>VWZP01006390.1:814120-874913 GCA_013396995.1 Dicaeum eximium
CTAAGTGCTGCAAGAGGAGCAGGGAAGGGCAAAATGAGTCAGCAGGTGAGTATCAGCCAGTGCAACAATCAAGGAGACAATCTATGGAAATCCTGTAGTTGGTTCTGTTCAGTATTTTTTCAAAAGAAGCAGAATGGACGAATTTGTAGATAAAACCTGTACCAGTTCAGAGTACAGAGTAATGTATGGAGTAATTCCCTGAGGTGGTAGGGATTTCCTTCATCTCACAGTGGATTATCGTCTAATAGCCAATTATGTACAATTGTAAACTGTATAATATTTTATCGAATGTCAGACAAGTGCCTTAAAGCTTTGCTTATAATGAAAGATTATCAAGGTTCTGGGCAAAGGGAGAAAAAATTTAGCAGGTAATTTGAAAGGATTTAGAAATCAGATGTTGAGGGCTGGTCTCTCACAGAGTAGCTGGACCAAGAACAAAACCTGCCACTACTACAGACTATCATAAGTGTTCTGTGTTATCATTTAAAGTGAGATAGTTTAAGGAAGTATCTGAGGAAGATTATTCCCTCCAGATCGTAGCCATAGAAGGATGCCAGGACAACTGTGGAAATTTTGTATTCAATGAGGTTTGTAAAAACAAAAAAAAACCAGGACTCTCTCTATTTTATGAACTTCTTATTAACAAGTAATTGTGAACACTGGCTGGGGAAGTTCTGCAGATTTTTTTCAGCAATGTAGATTTTGGCTATCCTTAATTGTTCCACTAACACATTTATTTGTTCATTGCTCATGGTTCTGCTATAATGAAAGAACTCTATTTTTTGGCATCCAGTAATATTTTTGCTTTGATCCTGTAACCAAATAATGCTGACCACAAAATTATTTAAATTTTGTCATTATTTCACATGGTATACTTATTATTCATTTTGGTTTTGGCACACACAGCATGGAAACTTAACCCAAATAACCAGTGATTTCTTTGCAATAATATCCAGCAATATTTGGCAATTATTTCACTGTATGTTTTTGGAAGGTGTTTGACACTGACCTGATTTCAAATGGGAACGATTGTAAGTTTATGAAACCAAGCATGGAAATACAAACTAAAGAGCCAATCATCTCCATCAGGAACACAGCAATTATACTCTTCCAATAATATTTAGCTTCAACTGGAAATTAATGCACAACAAGTAAGAGGTAAATAGGAGGCCAAATAATTCCTACAGAAGAAGGTGGCTAGGCAGGACTTTGTTTTGACCTTTATATTTCATCTTAATTCTATTTCATGTTAGAGTACTTAACTGGATTTTGCAGTATCCTTGAAATCATTCAGCCTGTTGTAGAATAATTAAAAGAATGTTGATTGATGTGTGTTGCTGTATTGGAAGCCACTGATGTACTGTTTGTACAAAGAGTGTTGCAGAGGGAGTTATGTGCAAACCTTGAGTTTTATATCACAATGGATTTTTAAAATCAATTTTTGATCTCCCTAAATGGAGAAAAGAGAGATTATTCCAAAACATAGGCATCCTATAAGTACAGGTGAGTCTAATAGGTAGGGTAAGAAAACAAGACATTGTTTATTGAAAGAATAGTTGATACTACCTGACTGAGGGCACAGTCTAGGAAAAAAATTATGGAGTAATATAATATCAGTCTTGATAGGACATCTGTAATGGTTAATATTATTGTCATGTAAGAGGAAAGTCTGGGACAGAATCAGTTAAAGTTACTTGGTAAGGAACAAGATAGCTAGTTCAGGGGTTTTAGTCTGGTTGGATTGGATTTCAAATCTCAAATCCTTATTTCATTTTAGGACTAGTTTACACGTCTTCATCAGCCAGGTAATATTATCCATTTTTTATAACTTAAACATAGAACTAAAAATATACATAATATCAACATCAACTAGGTGATGGGGTTTGAGTCATGAATATGGTGGTAGATGATGGTATTGTTGTTATTGTTATAATCCTCATCATCATTGCCATCATCCTCATCATTTCACATTTTCACAAGATCTCTAGTCAAACTTGTTTAATCTGGATTTAGGTGATAATACTTTCTGTCAGCTCCTAGTGATTAAGCATAGTGGGGCTACATACATAAACTACATCTCAGTTGCATTTTCTCATGGATACTTGAAGTTTTATTTCACATAGGAAGTCCCAAATCTGCCAAGATAGAAGAATTGTTAGGTAATTTTCTGATTCCTGTTGAATTCCATAATAACCTGAGAAGAAGTTGCCTGGGCTGTGCTCCTTTCACATCATTAAAACTCAGAAGTGGAGTGGCAGTTCCACAAATAAATATGCAGCTTCGACATAAAATAAACTTTCTGAAAAATCTGAGAAACCACTTGCCAGAGATGAAGTATTAGATGGTAGAAGTGCTGCTTTGATTTTGTTGCACAAGTCCAGGTCTGTTTCAGGTGCAAGAAGAGTTCAATTTTAAAAGGATAGGTCCAACCATGAAACCAAATGCTGTCTATGAATTATTGGTTAGTTTAAGGTAACATATACTATAAACCTTTATATCTGTACAGAGATATTTAAAATTAATTACAAATAGCTGGTTTTAAAAAGTTTTCTGAAAGAATGGACATTTCTGGTTTGCACTTTAGAGGAAAATGCTATCATATTACCCAATAAAACCCTAACCAACCATAATTACTGCTGATTGCCCTAACCTCTCAGTTTTACTTGGCAAAAAGAAACATGGAGTGTTGTTCCTGTTACTCTTTCCCTTGCTCCTGAATCTCCACAAGAATGTCTAGCTGAGGTGGCCACATGACATTTTGGTATAAACAGCACCACATTGTCTCCTGCCAAATCCAGATGGTTCATACATGCAGGTGACATGTTGCTCTCACTGTTTTTTGGGCTACTGTTCTCAGACTCCTATCAGCCACATATATTAGGAAAGTGGAAAGAACTTGAACTGTCATTCTCAACAGGCACAGATATTTATTGGTGGAACCCCCCCAATACATGGATTTTCTGGCTTGCAATGTGAAAGACACTACTTTTACTTTGACATTTAAGTCAATACTCCAAAACTGTGGCCTCTGCTTTCTAATAAATGAATCCTAAAGAGGAATTATGAACAAGTTAAAATCTACTGTAATTTCTCTCCAAGTATTCATTGTGTGCAGGAGGGATGGATAAACAATTTTCACTAATGATCTGAATCACATAAAATATTAGTTATAATGAATTCTTAAAAGAATATTCTACATAGTTGTTATTCATAACTGCCATTCTTTGTCATAAAAAACACTTTTGACATATACTTAGGGCCAATTCAGTCTTGCCTTTTCTTTAGATCAAAAACTTGTTTTTGAATATGGAGAAAATGAAATAGGTGCAAACCTTCTAGAACTGCAAATTACTTCAAATTTGTTTTGCCCAGCATTTACAATAGCTAAAATTCTTTTAGTAATGTCTGCTAGTTGTTATTTAAATTGAAGACACTGAAAATCACACAGTTGTATGGTGAAGGGACAAGGGAGCACATGCATTGCTGGAAGAGAGTAGGATGTAGAGCTCTATAAAAAGTTTCCTATTTAAATATTTACTTAAATACTTGTAGTTTTGAATGTTTTAATTTCCATATCATAGAAGCACAATAATTATGTTAAAGTACAGTAAGAGGGGTAAAACCAATCTACTTTCCCTAATTCTGAAGAGCAGAAATTGATGTCTATCTCAGTGGCCTTCTGCTTTTTCAGAGTCTCCCAGAAGATGTTGCAGTTGTTAAAAGTGGGAATTCCTCATAGCAGAACTGATAAAGGAAATTATTTATGAATCAAAGGCATTACTGGACAGTGTCAACAAATGGCCTATCACTTTGGTAAGACCTATTGTTAATGACTGTTTTGAGTTCTTAAATGGGACTTTGTCACAAAAAAACTTTTGGGGTAGTCTTCTGCAAATTGGTGAATGTCCTTCTCCATTTCCTCCTTAAATTTTCTAGGATTGTTTTGTTTCCTCCTTCACGCTTTGTAAGGCTCAGAGTGTTGAATGCAGTGTTCAGCTATTCTGACATCCAAACATTTTGAGTGTGTCTGTGCTCAGAAAGTCTTATTTTTAAGTGAAGTGTTCTTTTATTGATACCTTGTTTAATATAGTCCTACCATCCAAATTCAAGTTGATGAACATTCCGAAAATATTTGCAGAGGAACACTTCCATTTTTTATCCTGTCCTGGTTAAGAAATCCTTGCCCTGAGCAAATCTATTTTCTTTCAACCTTCCTCCAGTCTGCTGGGAGCCAATGGGCTGATGATGTTGCAGCAAGTGCTGTTCTTGCTGCCAGGCTGAGGAAGGCTCTGCCTACAGAAGCCCTCTCCTGTCTACAGTTGTGTGCACGTGCTGCCGTCTCTCCCTGAGCCGAGAGAAAAGGGATCCAAGTTGGCCACTTGGCAGTCTCTAAAAATGCCCATTGCTGGGATGTGCACAGGCTCTGTTCAGATTGATTGCTTGGATGTTGTGGCTAGCCTTACTTGCAGCAGGAAGCTTTATCAGTTGCTGTTCTAATTAAAATTGCTGCATCAAAAAACTCCTTATGAGCAACCACAGTTGTCTGATGAATGCTGAAATGAGGTGATCCCTTTTTGAAAAGTCTGTCATACAAGGCCTGAAATAAAAGCCTCTAGTCAAAAAGCATGTATTACAGATACTTGTAATTTGTCTAATTAAAAAAAATATTAAATCGCTACATTTTGAATTTAAAGATTTTGAAAAACCAAGATAAATTCCTAAATGAGGTAGGCTGATTCCCCTAAGGGACTATCTGCATGGTGTTAGTTCCACTGTGGTAACTTTTAAGAGTTATTTTTATATGTTACTCAAAATATTTTATAAAATCTTTCCCCCAGCATATTTCAATAGAAGGATCAGTTGTCTGGAAAGGTACAGGTGGGCTTCTTTTTTCAGTACTTTTGAGAGGTATTTCTCATAACTCTAGGCTCTGGTACCAGTCCTGAAAAATGGAAAGGAAACATGCCATTGTTAAATGAGAGGTGTTAAAAACCAAAGCAATTAGCTGTGAGCATTAGGCATCCAATTCAGCTTTTTTTATATACGAACTTTATGTAATCTTCAGCAACAGCTTTTCTTAGGTGCAGAACTGCTGTTATAATATTTGTCTATGATGTGTAAGCTTGACAGACAGAAGAGCTAAAAATGTCCCTTGTGTTGTGTGAAAACACTTGGGAAATACTTGGAGAATGTGGAGAATACTTGGAAAGATGTACACTTGCAAAACAATTGCTTCTTTGTTTCTTGAAAACTTCAGTACACTTGAAATTCCCCAAATGTCAAATAACTAAATTATTTATTACTTAGAATTCATAGTCTGCTCGCCTTCTGAAGCTTTTTTTTTTGACATTTCAAGAAATGTTAAATCATGTGACAAATATTAACTGACAGTTTGAAAATATTTATACAAGAGTAGTATCTAGATTCCATGGTCTAGAAGTGATAATCAGAAAGGTGGCTCTTGTGCTCAAAGATAGAGAAATGTTACAGAGAAATGAGTTTGTTCTTGCTGCATAACAGGATTTACAAGACAAACAAGATGCTGGTTTATAGAAAATTCTTATATTAGCCAAGATGTTTAAGATTTCACGAGATTTTAAATTATTTTTTTTAATAACTAAATAAGAAATTCTGGAATCACACCACAGTAAAAATTGTGATTACTTTTATGACATTCAAATCTCTGGTAATAATTCTAGTTGAATGTACTGCTTAAAAAAATTATTTTTAAGCTGATTTCAAGGTTTTTTGAAGAGACAATGCTGTGGTGTTGTCTGTCCATCTGCCATTTTGACACTACTATCTTTCCTTTAAGTTATGTGGAAAATTAGAGGCTGCATGGAGGAAAGAGACTCAGATTTGTGTGCTGCTGAGGAAAGGCTGGGCAGAAAGCAAACACTCCAATCTTTACTAGGCAGCAATGGGCAAAGGCTAACTTTTGGACTCTCCACATTGCATCTGCTCTCTTGCCTCATTTATGGGTTGAAGGGGACCATTTTTCATTAGTTCTACTTATCACAGAAGAGCTCATTTGAATGGCATTGCTATAGGTACCTGAGCTCCAAAAGACAGGATTTTGAAAACTAATATCATATGCTTTATTAAATTCAAGTCTTAAGTAAAGCTATATATAATCATTTTAATTTCTGGGGTTTCACAAGTAATCCTGCTTAAATATATAGAGAAGATTTATCATAAGTTGTTAGAGCCATTTTTCTTGATTATCACTTACTGAGGCTTCAAAGTACTCACATCAAAGTGCTTAAAAGTCAAATATGTTTTTTTTTCTTGCCACAGCATCCAGTAACCTAATAAAAGACAGATTATACTGATTTACTGTGAAGTACAAGGGATAACTAAAATACTAGGGCTGTTTTCACATGTTTGCCCCATAGTTTTGTGAGTTATTCCAGTACTACAGGCAATGTAGGTAATTTTATATTACAGGTACAGAACATTCATGTTTTAAAAAAAAAAATTGACTTTAGTATGACAAAGAGCATGACAGAAAGAGAACTTTGCCTTCAGTCTTGAAGCCACATGGTCGTTTGGCATTTCTGCCAGAGGAATTTGTCTAAAGAGAGAGTCCCTGGAGAAGCACTGTCCTGCATGGCTTTTGGCAGGAGCCCACGAGGTTGCTGCCCCCAGAAGGCAGTGCTGTCCTGCAGGCAGTGTGCAGCTGGCCACTCTGGCTGTGCCTGATGGGCCACTCTAAGCCCCTGGGGCACTCTAAGCCCCCACATCCTTGGATGTATGCCTGCTGTCCCCCTTGCAGTTCTTCTGCAGGGACAGAGACTTCTCCAGGCATCCTCTGTTCAGAAGTCAGTCAAGAGCTTTTGCTTGGCTTGCCAGCACACTTTAGGTCACTACTGAGGCTGTGGATTTCACTCTTTGAGAAAGTTTCAGTGTCAAATCATTTTCATTTAGGTGAGAACTTAGATCCCATGGAGGGCTCTGAAAGGAAAAGCAGAATCATTTCATTCTGGTTTAACCTGACAGTCCCTGTGCTGGGTGACTGGTGTGGCTGAAAGAGTTGGGCTGCTGCACTTTGAACTCACAGAAGCAAGTCAGCATCAGTTAAAAATGGCAAAGCTGTTCTTGCAGTGGCCAAACTTCACTTATAAAAAAAGAAATTTAAGTAATTAAATCCAATCAGCATGGGACAGAAAGCTTACATAGTGACTGAAATGATAGGAAATACTCTGCTGTGTAGTATTCTGATTTCAGTAGCACAGCTGCACCATTTTGCACCCTTATATTCTTTCTTGCTTCTTATCAAGCATTAGAAATCACACAGTTCTCTCAGTTACACTGGAGTCATGGAAATAATTATGGGATTTCAACATACCAAGAGTCAAAACATTAGGTTAGGAAAGTTATCAGCAACCAAAAATAACGTAAGAATTGCATCAGACTAGACTGATAGTACATAAGCATAATCCTAACTGTATATATATATGTATATATATGATGTATATATATGTAATATATGTAATACTTGGATTGCTGCAATGACTTGGATCCACACTCTTCAAAATACTTCACTAAATATTATGATTTTGAAAACATCTATGAGATATTATTTCTGTTATTTCTTTTATGGACCTCTTGCATCGCAATGACCCTGGAAAAACAGAAAGTCTCCTCCAGTCACAGTGGGAGGAATGGGTGAATGATGAAGACATGCATTCCAGTGCAGTCCAACCTGTTTTCCCAAAGAAAATGATGCATAGTTAAGTAATTGCTGGTGCAGGTATCTGAGGCAAAATTTGGAATGAAGCTCAGGTATCCTGAGTCCTGGTTCTCACTGTCATTGCTGGGTACTGCATACAGCACATTTACAGGTCCACTGTATGATGTTACTTATAAAATGCAGTGGATAGAAATTTGGTGGTGTTTAATACTTCACCTCTAATACCCTGATGGTTTGGAAGGCTTCTTTAGGTTTTCTGGAGCAGATCTGCAGAACTGCATGGAAATACAATGTTTATGAACAAACCAGTGCTGCATGGTGGATGCTGTAGTCTGCCATCAGTATCTCCTGCTGCAGTGTTCCTTCCTTGCTGTGGGACCTCACATGACTGCTAACTCCCCAGCATGTGACAAGTCCCACATGGGTGGTCCACAAGATTCCAGGAGTGCTTCAGTGCTCCAGAGAAGTTTGGGAGCTTTGATTTATCCCGCAGATAGAAGGGGATTATCAAAGTTTTCTACTGTTTTACTCTCCTGTTAATTGCTGACGATGTTTGTGGAAGAATAGGATCACTGTCTTTTCTGTGCGATCAAAAGCTTCTGCAGCTGGTGACAAGGCTGAAGGGTGGAGAAGAATGAAATGACAGCCCCCCCCTTTCCCCCCTTTCTTTTAGGAGTGTATTTTAATTCTCAATTCATCTTTCAACTTACTAAAGAAAGCTGGGATTTGATTTGTGAAAAATCTCCACAACTTTCTTCCTTTTCCTGCAAAGTTAAGATTGTATCTATGCTTAGAAGAGAACTAGAAAGGTTAGTTATATCTCATGGTATTGTTTTCTGGTTTTATGGTACTTCCTTCCCCCTGGCGATGTTTAGAAATTTGTATTAAACTTCAGGAAATAATAAATGTTCTGTTGTATGTTTAATGGACTAGACATGTTAGTCCTTGTCTTGGCATGTTGTGGAGGGAATAATATGATGTCAACCATGGAAAATCGAAATACACTCACTTGCAGCCATTTCTAAATCTTCAAACCAAGGGCACTGTAACAAATAAGGCAAATAGCCCGGAACTGTGGACCAAAGCCCTGCTTCAGAAAGTTCTCTCTTGCAAAGCCCTTTTCATCTCATACTTTCTGTATTGTGCCACTGGGCAGCGAGCAGAGTTTCAGCAGTCAGCAGAGTTTCAGCAGTTAGCAGTATTTCTTTGAACACACAGGTTTGAAAGGCCTCATAGAGACTGGTTTTTTTCACTATCTTGGCAATGAATCTGTTTTATCAATGTGGATTAGTGGATTTGTTTTGTGCTTGAAAACGATCAATTTTATGCAGTGAGATACAAGTGGAAGTTAGGCTGAAGCTCAGTGATGGATGGTGGTTTATTTTTCCTCAGCTGCTGTGATGTTTTGGTCCCTCACAAAAAGAGAATGATGGATTCAAATGGAGACTTGTTGAGATAGGGGCAAGTCAGTCCTGGAGATCTTGAGGGTTTTGGAGGAGAAAAAATCTTTTATACACATTGGTTGGGCAGAGGAGGGATGTCTGAGACTGAAAGATGTCCAAGGAGTAAGAAAGTGGCTACGGAGAGCAGGGAGCAACCACATAACTCAGCCTAAGTGATTCTCAGGATTAGGGGTGCCCTGCACAGAGTTGAGCTTCAACCTCAAGAAAATAGAGTGTTGGGCTGCCAAAAGGCCTAGAAGAAAGGATGTACTTCAGGAGAATAAGATAATCAGAGGACCTTTTGTTGCAAACCATTTTAAAATGTTATTTCTGTCTTACCTAAGGACTTGGTTTATATCAATTTTAAAGAAGTTAACACTTCTTGTTTGCATTTTACTAGAACATGGCTTTTCACTTGAAAAGTCTTTCAATTTTTTAGGAGCAAGGGAAGTTCTTCCTGCAAACATTAAGTAAATCTGCCTCACAGTTCCTATCCAATTGGAAGTTTAGTCTTGGCTCATCTGAACAGTGGTTTTCAGAAACTGCTTCCAACTTTAATTTTTCTAACCACATATTGACTGCATCATGAGAGTGCAGGTTTAATTTGGGGGCTTAATAATGGAATTCAAAATTTGTTGGGGTTTTTTNCTTTGCTGTCCTTTAAAGGAGATTCCTTTTTTCATTAACTTGTCACATGAATCAAACATTTGCAGAGTGATGCCAAAACATATGCTGCTGATTAAACTTTGTTTTCAGTGTGGCGCTTTTCCTGTAGAAATACTGGTGCTATATAGAGCCATATATTCATATGTGACACAAAATTTGAAAAGTCTTCTCTTCCAAGATTTATGCACAAGTAATACTTCTTGGTAGAACTACAACTTTGTGTACATGATAATAATGTGTTCTCTTTCAGATGAGAAAAAATTTATTCAATTAAGTTGTAAAGGGTATATACTTTCTTTTTGGCCACAATCTCACATTGTGAAAATATCAATGTGTCTGCTAGCTGTTCATTAACACAACTTTGAGGGGGAAAACAACCTCTGTCTATTGATTAATTAAAAAAGAAGCACTGGACCCCTATTTGGAATAATTGCAATTTGGAAAGGTACACTGCATTAAAATTATTTGTCTTTTGAAAACATATAATAATTTATACTCATAAATCTAACACTGGTAGTTTCCTGATCCCCTTGCATGGCAAAGTATGCTGTACATAAGTTATTACTCAGATTAAAAAGAGAAGTGCAATCATGTTTATAGTAACCTTTCTTCAATGGCCAGAAGAGTTCCAGAGTTGCAGGAGATATTTCATCAGCATTGAATATTTGGAACTACTGATGCATAACTCCACAAAAATATTATCTCTGCTGTCAATTTAAGATAAATGTATTTACTGTGTGGTTGAAGGGATCTTGAAAAGTTTCCTCATTATTAGAAGTTAGTTTTCTACGTTAGGCCAAGATTGCTTAATTGCAACTTCTAATTTCTATAAGGATGAGGAGGATAGGAGTGATGCTTTCAATGACTAAATAACTACTTAAAGGGTTTTTTTAATGACACACTTAAAAATCATAATAACCTGCTCTTCTGTGTGCTGGAGTTAATGATGTCATACATTTTTGAAGGGTAATCTAGGAAAAGAATTGACAAATGATTCATGCATCACAGTCTAATTCTTAAATACACTTCACATGAAAGCAGAAAAAACAGCCAAAATTTCATTCACCTTTCAAATACTGGAATTTGTATGAAAGCCACGACAAACAAAATGAAATTTAAACTGAGCCAGTTGCTTCCTCTGTAAAAAGCCTTGTTCTTTCAGGAAATCACAGATGTTTGAGGCAGGCTGAGTTTCCAAGTCTGGATAAGGAACCTTTGGTTGAAGGGTTTTGTGGAAGGCAAGCAATTCAATAACACACTTGTGGCACAAGCCTTGAGTAAAGAAATTGTCTATGGCTCTATCTTTAAGCTCTTGTTCTCTCTATTTTTCTAAACTCATTGACTTTAATATACCCTCTGCTGACTTGAGTGCACACTCTGGAGAATATTTTCCTTTCAAAAACAGATGGTATGGAAATTTTTAAAATATTGCTTCTGTTAAGCCCAAGCTATATATTAATGTTAACTTGAGCTGAACAAGTGAAAGGATGTGCAAATTGGTTTTAAAAAATACCTTAAGAACTTATATAAATAAAAAGATATTCACTAGTGGATTTATCTCAATAAATTTAATATGATAGTATAACAATGAAGGCAACAAGAATGCTGAATGAGAGCAAATTGGAATGGAAACAGTGTTTCCCTTCTCTATTATGTCTTCACTCATGAAAGATGATGAGCCAATTTCCGAGGCAATTAAAAGCTATGTTGTCAAGAATATGGAATCCCATATGGATCTCTGGTAACTGTACTGCTGGTCTGCCCTTTAATCATGAAAAACCTCATCTTTTTTAGCTGCACCTTGCATATAGGTATCCATATTAAATGGCAGTAGTTTCAAGCTTGTTATGCTACAGTTTTGCTCTTTAGAAAGCTTCTACTCATAAACAAATTGCATTTCTTTGTTCTGGTCTTGTCTTCATTATATTGGCATGTGCAGAGGCTTCATTTAGGTGTGCAGGGACAACAGCTAAATATATCTAGATGAACTTCATAGGTTATATTTTCCAATTGATTGGTTTTTGGCTTGTTTTGGGGGGGATCCTTTTTCATAATCAGCTTCTAGAGCTGTGGTACTCAAATCCAACTTCTTTGTTGCAATTAAGGCTGGGGCACTGCTGTCTAGACTGCAGTAATGATGTTGGTTATTTTCCTGTAATAACCCTATTGATAGGCCTCAAAATAGCACCGGTCCTTTTTTCCAAAGAGCTGGCGTTTGCTGACTGCACAAATAATGGACCATCAGCCATTGCATGTAGTCTGGTTTTTGCCATAATGGGAAACTGCATTAAATATAAAAATCATCCTGTAAGTAAAGGGAAGGCTTTGGCATGAAGATGTTTTTTAGCCCTACCTTGGGAAATTATCATTCAAGCTCTCCATATCAGGGTTGTGTTGCTCCAGGGAGTGATAACTCCTGGTCTTAGTCCCTCAAGGCAGAAGGGAGAAGGTGAGGGCTGGGGTCTAATGAATTGCAGGCTGAGGGCACATTCACCTTCCTGTGAAAATTGTGGTTTAATTATTTTTCAGCAAATTGGACATCAGCCATCAGCCTGAACCTTACCGTATTATTTCTTGCTGTTTTACAAAAAGACATCTTAGTTAGCTGAAGCACGAAAAAGACCTGTTTCTGGACACTGAGAGTCGTGTATCTCTGTTAAAAGTTGGACTGGTGTGATGGAAGGTTGTAAGTGCCTTGTCTGGCACTTAAATGTCCGAGGAAGAAGTTCCAGAGGGCGTTTTGGCATGGCAAGAAGAATTTCTGCAGTAGCCCTCTGTGGTGCCAACATGTTCATACTTTGATTTGGAAATCTCCAAATCACTTTAGTCTGAAGACTAGTCTTAAGATAAGGGCAGGAAAGTACAATTGAACAAAGCTGTCTCAGGGGAAGCCATCCAGCATTGCTCATTGCCTTGGGGTCTTCAGTAAGTATTTTTGCATGTGAATCACTCTCTCTTTTGTATAATTTTGTTATTAATATTGTTGCTGTTACCCTTTATTTCTTATGTCATTGCTGTTTCCAGTAAATTGCTCTTATCTCAGCCCATGATCTTCATCTTTTGTGCCTCCAATTCTCAGCTGCATTCTGCTGCAGCAGAAGGGGCAAGGGAAGGAGGTGTGAGAGGGTGGCAGGTGGTTTGGCAGAGTCTCAGTGAGAGCACTGAATTGGGGAGTACCATTCTTAAATCATGACAACTGCACAAAACCCCTTTGCACTAGTATCTTTGGCTGTGAGAGATACTTACCTTCCATTTACTTGTTATTGGGGTTTTTTCCCATTAGTATTCATGAGTTAATAAATCAAGAGACCACAATATATATGTATCTTGAATTGCAGTACTTGTTACAGCTGAGGAATCCACACAGAATCACATGAGAGGAAGAAAGGGACATGACCAGCTTTGAATGTGTGCTTCCCACACAACAGAAACCCACAAATATGTGCAGTTGATGAGCAGCTAAATCAAGTGCTTTGCTGGTCACTGTATTGGCTTCACATAAGGTGCTCTGCTTGACTGACACTCAAGAACTTGTGCTATAATGTCTGCTAGGAGTCTGAATTTGTTTTGGACCTTCCAGGGTGCTTGGACAGTAATCCCACAAAGAAGGAGATATCAGTCCTAGGGAATGGGACTGTTATGTCAGACTGAATGAAAGCACATAGGCTTGAGTTGACTTCTGCTGGCTTGTGAGCACATCAGGCAGGGTGACAGAAATCAGTACACTCCTCCTGACTCTGCCAATGATCTTCTGGTGTTTCCTGCCAAATCACTTTATCACCCTGTAGCTTCAAACAAGGACTAATGTTATCCTGGGGAAAAGTTTCACTTGGAAGAACCAGGAAGCTCATCATAACAGAGAGGTTTGTGCCTGTGATGTTGTTATAGACATTGCCATAAGCTTGTTGCAGAAAAAAGGTTCCTTGCCTCTAAGCCACCCATTTCCTTTTTGCTTTTACACAGTGGTTGATCACAGATTCAAGCTGTTCAATTTTAAAACAAGAGAGGACTGAATGGCTTCCGTGAAGATGCATTCAGTCAGAGACACAAGTGGATAGAAGTGGTGCACAGTGCAAGTGTGTTTCTAAGAGCATTATTTGTCGCCCTGAGTTTTAGCCTTCTGATGTTTTAGTTTCTATAATAAAAGTTCTCACGAAGTTTTCTGTAAACATGCAGATGTTTTTCTTCACTGTTCCTTTGTTTTTCATTCCTTCTCCTGGGAGGAGAAAGGTTGATAGACTTTTCTATTAACCAGTGTGGTTGGAGAGGTAGTTACCTTTCTCTCCAATCCCTAGCCATTGTCAAAATACTATATAACTCTGTTAACCCAAAATAAATTTCTCTTTCCTCCACCTTCCCTAGTCAAGTGTAGTAGTCTCTCTACTGCTCGTGTCACGCTCTCTAGGGACATCCTTTGTAGGATCAATTTTTGCTATCAAGGAATCACTAAAAAAAGAAGAAAATGCTTTTAAAATCTATTCTTATTGAGGAGATTTGTGCAAAAATAAGATTATGTTTTTGTGGTTGTGTTTTTTTGTGGGTGGTTTTTTTTGTTTGGGTTTTTTTTTTTTTTTTGTGTGTGTGTGTGTGTAAAATTGATGTTGCTCCAGGGAGAGCAATTATGAGAGCAATTATGTTTAGCTGTCTTGGTAAGAAACTAAATAGGTCCTGGCCTGAACTTAGGCTAACATAAGAGAGATTACTGGGCTTCAAATTAGAAATTCCTGAACATGATGCAATGAAGCAAGAAGCTGGCAAAAGCTGCAGCTGATACCATCAGGAATGGCAGAATCACCTGGATTAGAGTATCAAGCTATTTATGGAACAACACTGAGGCCTGTGGGAAGAACAGTAGGCAGGGGTGGTTGGTGTTTATTTGGGAGAGAATGGTGAAACAAATGAGAGTGAGAGGGAGAAAAGGGAATATAATAGGTAGCAAGCTGTGATTAGTGCTGTCTGGGGACACCTGTTAGGAAGTCCTGTACTTTATCACTGTGGCCTAAACAAGGGCCATAAACCAAACTTCTTGTCCTGACCATAGCACATGCAACAAACCTGCTTCCCCAGTGAGGAGGAACAGGGGGAGCAGCAGGCTTTCCTTAGGCTGCCAGGGAACACCTGAGTCAGATCAGGCATCAAGGTATGACTGTGCCTGTGCCAGGCCTGAGGGCACTGGCATCCTCCTAAAGACTTCCTGCCAACATCCACAGGTGACACCTTGGACAGCAAAACCCAGTAGCGGCTTTTGAGCCGGTTTCTTCATGCTGCTGGTAGAATGAACTATATGAGGAACTGTATGAGATTGTGGGAAGCACCTCTGATCACTATCTGTTCCTCAGTTTGGCTAAATATTATTCCCCTAAAACTAAGATGGTTCATTAATGTGCTTTGTTTGGAAAGCACTGATTCACCAAAAGAGCTCTGCAAATTCTTCTGAAAGGAGTGAGACTTAGAAAAATATGAGTAGAAGAATCAGCTTTGTATTGTTAGAATGAATCTATTGCTTTATTTCTTTAACCTAGTTTAGTGTTAAGAGTGGTCTCAGAAGCCATTGCAATAATCAGTAGTGTAGATCCAAATAAAACCTTTTGTAATCTGAAGCCTGGGAAAACTTAGTCATCTCTGTGATGTTCTTCCAACAAGCTAAAAGGCACCGTTTGAGAACCAATGGCCCCAAAAAACAGAGCTGGTCTAGTGGGGAACAAGTAATAGGGAGGCAGCCCTTCACTTTGGAACACTCTAGATTATCACCAATAACTGTAAGGGATTTCTTCTTCAGCACTGTTTTGATTTTTGCTATGTGAATGACCATATCTTTTGGATGGGGAAGTGTCTATAATGGTAACAGGTGTCCATAAATGTGCACTTGATACCTCCTGATGAGCTGTGCACCTGTCCAGATGGTAGTTTTAAACAGTGAGACAGAACTGTCAGCTGCAAATTAACTTGCCCTTTAAAAATCTCACTGCTAACAAGGCACTTTTCACCTCTCTGGAAATTATGGTAAAGATGGGGGTGCAGCTTGGTGAAACTCCTGTTTGCCATGTGGCAACACTGTCCTGGCAGACCCAGCTAAACTTTTGCTGGAGAAAGCTGGAGATTGTGGTGGCAGTGAGACAGAAACTGCTTTTGGGATCTTAAATGGTTAACATTGCCAGAGATATCTCTGTTCTGGCTTCCTCAAAACTAGACAGCATAACAAGATTTTAGAGTTTGAGATGGATTATTTGAAAATTAGTGTTCCTCTTCTGTGGATGAAGCAGAATGATTTTTTTTCCTCCCTCCAAAGGACCTAGTTTGCAGTTATCAAACAGCCCTGTCTGCAGTCACCTGTGGATTCATAAATGCTATTTGCAATCAAGTATTTATAGCCTTGTTGACTAACAGAAACATTTTTCAAGACTTGGAAAATACTACTACTTGCCCACACCCACACCGACTATGCTTGCTGATATGCCAAGATGCATGGAAAATTTATAAACTTTCACCATCCAGGATTCTGCCACCTCTGGCAAAAACTTGCTGAAATTAATTAAAAAAAAAGTTTAACATGAGTTTTTATTTGTGTTCAGTTTTAACAAAGTTCTTAGCTTTCCCTGTCTGCAGCATTTTAAAATCAATTATAGAACTTCTCAAAATTTCGCTAAGTTAAAGAACTTGACAGTTCTGTGGAGGAATTCTCCCTCCTCCTGTCTTGTTTTGTCATTGTTGTGACAGACTATAATGGCTTGTAGGATGGTGGGAGGCAACTTGGAAGAGCAGTGAACTCAGGAATATTGTGCTTATCCTCTGTGAGCTCTCAAATGATGTCCCAGTAGACTGATGGAATAGTGCTTCTCGAGGGCAAACATTTTCTCTTTTGGAGGTCAGTGTATCCATGAGGCTTCATAGTCATTTGTGCAGAAGCAGGTTTTTCTGGCAAGAAAGGAGAGCTACAAACTGGTTTATGCATTTCCACCTTAGAACAATCCACTGGTCAACAGATGGGAACTGTGCAGGTAATATTTGGAGCTGCCAGCTTGGTGTTTGGGGGCCAACTGGTGGATTTAACTGTGGAGATTTAAGGGGTGGCTGGTGCCCAGCTGTGTCAATTCCCAGGGATTATTGCTTCTGCTGCATAGGTAGCAAAGCAGGATTCACACCAGTTCCTTGGCTGCCCCAGGTCACTATCTAGTCTTTCCTAAAACTGCATTAGGTGCTGCATTAGGACTGACAGACAGACCCATGTACTCCACCACTGCCTGCTCTGTTGGGGTAGCAATCTGTGGCAGGGAGGTGCAGAAAAGAAACATTCAACAAGCTAGAGTGATATTTTTGACTCAGCTAAATAAATCTTGCAGAGCTTGTCTGCCGCTTGTCTTGGAAGAGGTAGAATCAAGGGAGAGCCTGGTAGTGAGCGGGGGCCAGCTGGAAACCACTTCTGCCTTCTCCTGTACCACTGGCACACTTCAGAGCATGAATTTCCTAAAATAGATACAGGGTGTTCTTGAACATCCCCACCACACTGACCTGCATAATCTGAGAAACTTCTGCGTGAGTTTGGTTGTTGTTATGAAGTTCTTTTTTTACTCTGGCTATACATATTGTTGTATCGTAAATGCTTTTTTACCAATGTACATTCATTTTTGTAGGTGATCTGTCACATCCCTTCAGATGAAGGACAATTGTTAGGTCCTAAATTTTGATGGTTAGTGATTGAAATAGAAAGCATTTGAGTCAATGATTTAAGTTTTTTTAGAACAAACCATTCTGGCTGTCTTGTCTTTAAATGTATGGGTTAAAAGCAAATTATAGGAGATTGAAAAAAAATACATAGAAATGGGGAAACGCAGGGAAAAAAATATTGGAGACAGATAAGATGCTCTAATGGGCAGGTTGGTTTAGAAAAAAAAAAGATTGGTTTGGGAGTTGTGTTTCAGGAGAAGGATGTGATCTCCTTCCAGAATTCCAAAATTCAAAATCTCCTTTGGAAATTCCAAAAGAAGTGAGCTCAAAGGAAGGCTCTGATAGGATGGTGAAAGGGAGAAAGGCCTTGTTCTTTTATAGATCCATGTATTTATTGTGGCATGAAGTAAGTGGTGATGGAATCTTAATGCTCTTTGTCCACAGGCCTGACGTGCTTTTTGTTGACTTAGCTCTGCTGAGTACTTGTAGAGTGCTGCGTGTTGTAGTGGAGAGCTTGCACTTCAGGAGTAAGTTCTGGGGGATATTTCAACCCTGAGGGACCAGCCTTAAATCCTGTGGGGACAGAAACTGATTCTATCTTTTGGATGCCAAGGAGAGGATAAAGAAGCTGAAAACTAGAGATATCAGGTGAGTAATTGTGCTGATCCTTCCCATATTCCAGAAGTTTTAGGCTGGAGGGAGGTCACTGGCTGGATCTTGCCCTGTTTGGCCATCTTCCTCTAAAAATATAAGGCAGACCTATTTCCACCAACTCATTTTATGCAAGACACTCCATGTTTGTTCCTTATGGCTTTCTTTCCCACATCTTACTTGTTGTGGCAAGGGCACAAGGCTGTTCCCAGGATCTCAGGAACTTTGCATTAACAAACCTGTGATCCAGAACAAAAGTCTTATCTAGGGAAATGAGATATGGATGAGGGAGGCTTGAAAGGCTACTGATAAAATGCCAAAGCATGGCCAGATATTGCCTGCACATATGTGTGTGTATAAAGCACTGGAAAAACCTAGGACAGGAATCCTCTTCTTGCCATACAGTGGAGGGAAAGGATGGCTTGAACTGTGGTTTCACTGTCACAGAGCATCCAAAATAACCCGAAGCTTTAAGTGCTGGTCCTGTAAATTCCTTATCCCTCTCTAAAAATACTCAGTAGTCCTTAGGATGCTCCTGCTGGTGTTTGCAGGCATGTCCACTTAACCCTGATGTCTGAACCACAGTTTTCCAGGAACCTTCCTGCCTTTAGGGTGGTTTCTTGGGACTCAAGGGTAGTTGCATTTCCCAGAAGCAGTACAGACCCTTCTCTGGGTGAATTGACTTCTGTGGCCTACTCATGCTCACAGAAGCATAAAACTGCAAGGGAATGGCACTTTTGATAAAAAAGCAGCAGGCTAGTGAGCACTAGGAGCTTGCTTAGGGCTGCAGGGCTGCCTTCAGTAGGAAATAAAGTTAATTGTCATCTGGCCTAAGTTAAATGGATGACCTCATGAGCAATAGTGTGTTTAATCACAAAGCCACTAGAAACGTCTTGACATGAGATGGAATTGCTTTGTCAGAATTTGTTCTAAAGGGATTTGGAACAGAAGCAGTGAGGATATAACATGTCAGCAGTGCAGAATAAACCTTGCTGTGTTTCTCTCCTTCACTGGTTTGTTGTGAAATGGTGGAACAAATGTGCTGCCATCTGAAAGGTACAACCTGCCTTGAAAATTTAGGTCAATCCCAGTGTAGAGAAGTGGAGACCATCTCAAATACTTTATTGCAGAACCCCACTTCATGTCTGAGATCCTGAGTGATATTTTCAAAATATATCTGAATTAATTACTCACCACTTGTGTGGTGGCTGGAATTCTGAATTAATTGAAGAACCTAGTGATTATCTCCAGTAAAGAACAAAAATGGGGAGAGATGGGAAGAGAAGGGAAGGAAAAAGGAAAGGGAAAGGGGAAGGAAATACAGTCTTCACAAATCTCTCAAAGAAACTATCATTTTCTTTCTATTATTCTCTTGGAAGAACTGCTCTTGAGTGACTAAGTTAAATAACACAAGCAAAAGATGATGATTCATGCTGCTTTTCCTGATAGTTTCTAGCATTCAAAAGCCAGTATCACAGCTGCAGCTTTGAATAAATGCGTGGGGAAAGGAATAAAATTATAGTAGGTATGTTAGCGTAATGTTCCCAATGTGCAGCCTGTGTATGTGATTACCTAATATTCCTTACCAGCTGTTTCTTAACATTAGTCATAGTGATCTAAAACAACCACCCTCTCTTCATTTATCTCAGTAAACATTGTTCTTTTTTGAAGAGGTAAGCTGTTAAGGAACAAAAGTTGTTCCCTCCTCCCCTTCAGCTTTTTCGTCTGCATGTCGTAATCGTCTTGAATTGGAAACAGCTATAGCTGACCGTGTAAGTAATAAACAGTAAGGAAATATTTAAACATGGTAATAGCTATATTTGAGTACCATTATGAATGTGTTTCCTAGTAGTGTCTAGAAAATGCTCTGTTCTCGTGCCAGGACAAAACTAAGATAAGAGGAGGAAATGTTTTAATTTTCTTGTTTAACACCACACTTCTGTCTTTCCAAATGGAATCAAGATACCCTCTGTAATTCAGTGTTTATCTTCTCATTTGAAGCTGCTTGTACTGTGCAAACATTTTGATTTTATTTCAAATGTGCTTTGTCATAATTCATAACCTGTTCATGCTAGCACTTTCCTAAGTGTCTGTCCTACTTACTGATGGTGAGCAGTGCGTTATTACTGCAGAACTCCCACGGAAGTCGGTGGCACATATGTTTCCAAATACACTGGGACACATTCAGTGGGGGCAAGTGCTGCTTGGGGTGAAGAGAATCTGCTCAAGGTCTGTCTGAAGAGGAAATGACAGGAGTGCTTGTCAGACTGAGGAGAGGCAGCAAGTGGATCTCCTCACTCTGCGGCTTCAGGCACACTCTCTAGGCGGGGTGGTGACCTTCAGTGACAAGGCAAGCTGCAAACCAAAACTTCTCTGTAGCTGAAACCACAAGACTCGTTCCTTTCTCCAGAAGAAGGCCAGAGTCAAGACATGAAATGATAATGGGTCATAAGCTGATCATAAGCAACCTGGGTTGGCCCATGTGATCTCTAAGAGAGCTTCTTTGTTTTTGTATTACATCAATGTGAGCAAGGCTGCAATTCTGTCCAGCACTTAAAAGCAATTATTTCTCAATGGTTTGTCTAAGGAAAGACCATATTAGTCTACATTCTAGTATGTCTATGGTACTGAAGTGAAAGCTGAAATTTCCTACCTGATCTTGAGCACAGAACTGATTGACAGGAATTCTTTCTTGTCAGCTGTCAGCAGCAAGAAACCTTTGTGCTCCTCTGCAAAAATAGAGCATTCATGAAACAGAAATCAATTCTATCTGAAAAAGTTTAATAATAAGTATTTAGAAGAGGATATTTAGAGCCCTGAACAAAAAGAAACTCAAAGGACTAACCAATGTGGAGAAATAACCAAACTGGGCATATATGGAGGGGAAAAATACCCTATTTTCAAAACTAGTACAGATATCAAGGAAGAGTGTAGAGAAAGGCTCAGCTGGGGTTTGATTAAAGATCAGTGAGGAGGTCTCATTAACATGAAATGTGCAATGCATGTACCTCTTTGTCAACATGTGGAGCAAAATCAAGGTCGATTTCTCCAAAAAAACCCCACATTTTTTCTTTTATCTTTCTGCTATCCTGATCAAACTGATGGGCAACACAGAAGATGAGTCTTGTCTTCTAATCTCAGATTATGTTTGTTGGTTTTTTTTGTTGGTTTTTTTTTTTTTTTCAGAAGAAAAATCAACAGCTAAGAGAAATTAACTTTTTTTCTGTACTTGCTGCTAGGTAGTTGATAGCCAAAGCTCTTTATAGAAAGCAGTGTTGAAAATGAAGTCCCAGAAAATGAAGTGTGACATTCATAGATAGTAAAGAAGACTTCAAAACTGGAGCCTATTGATCAGTGCCACACATTCTGCCCTTGAAGTTGTTAAATATATGTAGAACACTGGCATGAAGCATGTACAGTCATTGTTTCTCTTTGTGCTTCCATTTATATGCTTGCTGCAGCATCAGAAAGAGATGTGTCAGCTGAAGCATATGTTGGGATACCTGACAGAGTAAAATTCCAGACACAGAATTCAAATACTGAGTTTGGGTCTTTTTGTGTAGGTAACCAGATGCTATTTAACAAAAAGATGCCATGTAATTATTCACAGGGAAAATATTTGTGGTGAACACATAAGCAATGAAAGCATGCTTTCTCAAATAGTTTGAAAACAACAGTGTCAATGCAAGTTATTTCTGAGGAAGTTTAATCCAGCATCCTGCCGTACCAGCTCACACTCCTGCTGTTGCCTGTACATTGTGTTTATGAAAAGTAACAGCTGCAACATCTGTTATCATCACAGCACATTTTCAGCACATTAACACACATTTATACCATTTATATGATCTTTCTCTTCTCCTCACCTCTTCATCTGAGACGATTACCCACCCTTCAATATAAACATGGTGTGCTTATATAACCTGAGCTTCCAGAAGTTGAAAGACATTCTCAATGTATCTGGATCTATTGCCAAATCCTTCTTGACTAGGAAGATACAGAAGACTTTGGCTGGGAAAACCTCAGAAATTAAAAGCATTCAGGGTTCTTGAAAGTTAGTATTTTCTTCATTTTAGTTTATCTGATTCAACAAGGATGTCTCCTGAAGTCAAAATATTAATATTTCTGGAGTGTCAGCAAAGACAGTAACCTATCTCCTGGATTTCCACAAAGCATGTTTTCTTCTTCTTAAACCAGTTGAATCAAACAAGGTATTTAAAAGCTTCTTCATTTTCACTGGTTTTTTTTTTTTTTTTTTCAGTACTTACCAGGAAGGAACAGTAATCAGCCAGCTAACAAGTAACTCATACACTCAAATTTCATGATTCTCTCACATTGTCCTCCATATTTATAAATCTGCTGTGAAATTCACCTCTAATTTTAGTAAGACCTTGAATTTTAGGGGGGCCTTGTCTACTAGAAAGATGAAGAAATAGCACATGTTTGTCATCAGGCTGTTACAGATGAGGAGAACTGAGTCTGATGACACTTCTTTGGTCTCCTTTTTCACTTTCGTTCAGTTTGTGGGTGTTTGGTTTTCACGCAGAGCCTGGCAGTTTGATTCATGGGTTATTTGAGCTGACCAGTGCTGTGTAATTTCAACCTCTGTGCAACACACAGGGTCACACCTGCACATTTAGCTACCTAGGTCGGTGTTGCTCCACATATCCTCCTTCACCACTCCAACATAACAAGAATTCATGATCAATATGAGCATAACACGGTTTCAAAACCATTCCGAAATGAAAGCCCCAGCATTCAATGATCTATGACTAATTGCTGATGTCTCAGGTGATTGCTTCCCTCCATAAACTCTGGTTTTAAAACAGCCAATTAAGAAACTCATATGTTTCTTCCTTATATGATCTGAAGAGGGTATAGTTGAGATGTCTGTACTGTGGGACTGTTTGAAATTGTGTTAGTGTTCAGCTTGGGTCAATAGTGTTATCTGTGATCTGTCTTAGTTTAAATAGGCATAGTATCATGTTCACAGAATAATAGTAATACTCAGAACCTTTCATTAAAACAGGTTTTGGTTTTACACTAATCTACGCTATTAATATCTGCAAAACCCCTGTGACTTTGGTAGTAATTTTCTGAATGAGACAATAACAGGCTATTAATGATATACTTCAAGCTGTATATCACTGCAACTGCTTACTCATTTGTTACTAATTGGTGGCTTGCTACTAAACAGTATTGTGTCTAGAGAATCTAGAGAAAGCTCTAACATATAAACCTTATAGAAAACATATTTCAGGGAGATCAGGGGTGCATACAGTTACAGCTCCTTTCCTATTCAGTATCTGGAAGTATGTTGTTCTCCTCATCCCATGCTTAGATTTTTCACCATAATCTTGTGTAAAGCAGCAGTTTCTGAGAGTCACAGTTTACATTTAATTTAAAAATGAAATAAAAGCTAAATAAGGACATGAAGCTTTGTATACTTATAGATCAGGATGGAAGTTTTTGCTTGCACTCATTGCCATTTACATTTCTGAACTGATCATGATGCTGTAAAAGCAAAAGCCCTTTCCTGAAGAGTTTGATAAGCAACTATCCTTGTTTCCAGAATGCATGAGGCTTAAGGGGAGAGGAGACAGTCATGGGTTCAAGCAACATTTTAAACTGGCAGTAAAAATCAATAGACATTATTGAATGATTTTAACAAATATTGGATACTCAGTTTCCATGTAATAAGAGTAATATGCTGGGAGGGAAAGGCAATGGAGCTAAACTGAGACTTTTGGTAACATGGCCACCCATTCCAATAAGGGAAAGGTGAAAGGCTGATTGAAAACTATTCACTGGGTGGGAAAACGTGCCTTTGCTTCCTGTGCCACAAGGAGCCATTGTGCTACATGAGCAAGAACAGTCAAAATGAAACAGAGTGAAGCTGTTCACTGTCTGGGAGGTGTCACATGTGGGCTCAGGCCAGAGCATTGTGCACAATTGCTTCCCTGCCGTGTGTCCCAGTGCACGTGTGAAATCTCAGCCAGGTTTCTGCAATGGCTCCAGTGGATGGTGAACTTGTTCAAACTCGATGCACGTCCTTCTGTCTGCATTTCAGTTACAATTGTTTAATCTTCAAAAGGATTTTTTATCATTTTACAGAATGACTGCCATGTGAAATACAGACAATAAAATATTGATGGTGTTCATGCAGTAGCTGGGAGCAGCACTCCTTTAGCTCAAGAAGTTGCAGGATGAAATTCTGTGCCTGGTGTTATACAAAGAGATCAGAACACATGGGCCCTGCTGGCCTGAATAACCTATGAAACACCTCAATAAAGGTAGCACCTTATACACTAAAAAGACAAATCTTAAACCCAGAAATTGAATATTTTTGTCTTTGTTTAATAGCATACAAGAATAAAGAAATGAGAACAGGGATGACAAAAGTAATGACACTTTAAAAGTAGAACATATAAGAACAAGAGACAATAAAAAGTTATGAGAACATATTAATCACACACAGTCTCACCATCTGTTGACTCCATATATATACCCCATCCTACTACTCCATATGCTACTTGAAGATAAATACATATAATGATGGATAACAAGCAAAAAATAGCACACAAAAGGTCTAACATACATATAGTAAATAAGCATATGGCATAATGACCCCATTTTGGTGTATCTGGTGTGCCCTCCCAGAATACACAAGCAAGGAAAGGAGGTGATCAGTGATTGAGCAAATGTGGCATGAAGGCGATCCAGTGACTTCAATCATTGAAGAGTCAAAAATCTCACCCATGGAAGAAGCCTAAAGTGAATAAACAGTCTAGGAACATTAAATAATGGGACATAATAACAACACAGAGCTCTGCCCAATTCCTGTCACTCCTCTTCCATTCTCTCTCTCTCTCTCTCTCTTCCATACACATCCAGATATGAGTGACTTTCTTTGATCACGAATCCTATTTTGCTCTGTCAGTGGGTGTCTTCAGTGGTGAAGTCTCATATTTAAGGAACTAGAAATCTTTGGAGGTACTTTTCTCTGGACTGTGGAGCAGAGGAGAGAGGTGGAGAGTCTGTGCTTTCTCTTTTCCCTGTACAAGGTAGAACATCCCTCAGCTAAGAGCAAGGTCCTCTTGCATCAGAGATCAAGGCTGGCCTCTGTAGGGCAAGTAGAAGTGATACCGCTCTGAAGGTGCTTGGTGTTCCAGAGGAGCTGGGAACTCTCATTTTTATTTCCCTCCTCTTGCTTCTCCAGCCTGCCAAGTTCTGGGTGGGAATGAAGTTCAACTCTCTGTAACTGATGGTTAGCTTTGCATCTAAGTTCTGCATTACCTTTGCAGTCCTTGCCAGAAAAGTAGGGATTTTTCTACCTGCGAACTCTGGCACCAAGTAGGGGCATCTTCAGCATTTAATTCTGGTTAGAGAAGCTGGATTGACAAACACCCCATGGTCTTTTTCAGATGTTACTTTTGTGTCCTCTAGTCCCATCACTGCTTGTTTGGCCAAATATATAGTCCCACAGGGTTTCATAATTTATTGTATGTGTAATTAATGGATGGATAGGCTGTTTAACGCTGTCTACATTTCCCTCTCAAATATGTAGAACCAAGGGTAGAATTTGTCTTGCTAGAAGTGGTAGCCTAAATTTAGGTAGTTCCTAAATGAATTTTCATTTGAGGATCACCTTGCATACCAAGGAACTGGACTGTGCCAAAGATGCAGATCTGATAGCAGCCATCAGTTCCCAGTTCACAACAGCCTTTCTGATTTGTAAGGAAGCTGGCAGCAGCCTAGTGTGCAAATCCCACTGGTAGAGAGGGACTTCCCTTCTTTTGCAGCTTCTTTCCTTCACCTCTAATTGTGGGCTTCCATGTCATGCTGAAGAGATGAGCCTTTGGCCATTGGTTACTGTGGTCTTCATGGCAGCTACAAAGATTATTTTGGAAGGCACTTGACTCCAGCTGGGAACTTTGATCTTTATTTCTTAATGAGTTGTGCTCAGTGTACAACTATTTCTGTATTTCTGCTCCTGTTACAACTCAGAGGTTTCCCTTTGCTTTTTTAGTGAGAATATTTTCAAACCAGCAATAAAGTTATGCCTGTGCCTGATGGAAAACCACTGCAAACTGCTATTTTAGTGGCTGTGCTGTAGGGTTGCTGTCTTCATGTTGCTGTGAGCTGCATGCCAAGGGACTGACCATTCTCCATTCACTTGCCTGGTCCTGTGCAAATGCTAAACCTGGTGTGTGCTTAGATTCTTCTTCTGGAATGTGGAAGGAGAAAAGTCCTGCTGTAGTGCTCTACCTTTCTCTACCTATAGCTCCAACATTTAGACCAGGTGAAGTTGCTACCCTTTTACAGGAAAAAGGGAGGGGATTAAATCTGGTTCACTTCCTAACTACTTTTGTGATTAAAAACAGAGAGCTCTTGTTAAGCTCTGTTTATTGTTCTTAGTTATGTTTTCTTTTCTTGCAGCTATGTGATCCTGATGGATATTTATGGTTGCAGATTCTCTCTTTATCACTTCTTCTGTCAGAGCAGTAGTATGTGTTCTGCCAGGCAAAATTTAGGGGTGTCTGTCTTTTTGTGGTGGAACTGTGAGATAAGAGATTTTTATGAGCGAATTTCTTAAGAGAATTTTCTATTTGTTGGACACAGGTAACAGATGAAAGATCCAATAAGAGCTTTCATTTCCCTCTGGAAAAGTGACCATTTTTATTTTTTTTTTTAATGGTTGAGTGCTTGGCTGCCTTCACAGACAACCATATTCCTTGTCTTTGCCTCAGGCCAGGTCTGGGTGGGTTTTGTTTGGTATGCTAGCTGTAGAGTCTGACAAAGTCTGGCACTGGCAGGGTTAGGGAGAAGGATTTCATTATGGACAAAGAAAAAACACCCTTAAGAAATCCTTTGACATTGTGTAGTGTAGCCATCGTGTACTAGAGCTATTCCAAAAGGTACCTATTGTTACTCACATAGCCTCAAGAAAATAAGATTGACTTTTTCTCTGTGATATTTTTATTTTACTTTGCTGTGCTTGTTGCAAAAAGAGTTCATACCCGGCACCTGAGCTGCCTATAATGTGCCATCTATTAAAAAGGGAACTATTTTACTTCCCAATGTGCACTTGATATTCTCCTACGTGAGGAGTTGCACTCTGACCTAGGCTGTGCAAAACTAATTAGTGTAAATGCATATCCTTATCCCCTCTCTTAAGGTCCACAGCCCAGTCTTTCCCCCACCAATACCCCACCTGAATGTCTGACTGAGCCCAAGTTTTTCAGAAAAGAATCCACTTTTAACACTGGTATGTATAGCGTGCAGCACAATGTCCTACTTCTCCTGTTAGACCTTTAGATTCCAAGTAAAGAGTATTAACACATACAATATGTAAACATCCCGTGATTGTCAGCAAAATTTTTTCAAATGGATCTAATGTGACGCTTATTAACCAAAACCTTTGAATGACAGAAGAAGCTGGCATCACTTCCCAATTCCTTTTCAGCTAGGAAATGTCTGTGGTCAGAGCATTTTCATTTATCATGAACCCAAGATTCTAGATTAAGAGAAGTGGCTAAAATGGATTTTTATAAATTCAGTGCAAATACCACTACTTTGAGGAAGTAAATTTCTGCTACAAGGTGCACTTGCAGTTTGCTACCCAGGTTTTCTGATCTAAATGGTTTACTATTTACTGCCTCCTGAGAGCTGAGAAATTTCATTCTTACAATGAAAACTCGTGGGGAGACACACTCATTTGTAAAGTGCTTCAGTTCAGATAAATCATATGAGTGTGTATGTAACAGTACCAATGACAGACCGTCTTTGTTGATTTTTTTTTCCCAATGTGCACTTGTGTATTTTTTCTTTTTATAAATTTTTATTTTTGGGGCATAGTATCTGAGGATTATAATCTTGATTGGGACTTCCAGTTCAAAAAGGGAACAGTAATTCTTTCCTTTGTTTGACTGGCGTTTATCAGAATGGTGCTTATTTAACCTTGTGGGCGTTGTCGTGTGATACCACTTTTGGGTCTGACAGGCTCAGGAGATTTCCTCCTCTACCACTTATGACTTAGCTGTGCAAATGAAAAAGGGAACTTATTTTACTTCAGAGAACAACTTGCTTCTAGTCTGATAAGATTTGGTGTCCTTTCACCTCTAAGATTACCCAGAGTTCCCAGACATTAACAGTGGGGGTAAACTGAGTTTAGATGAGCTGTGTTTTTAATCCTGCCATTTAAAAAGTAATACTGAACACTTTAGGGGTTTTGTTTGTTTGTTTCTTTAGATTTTTAATTTTTGTTTTGTTTTGTTTTGTTTTGTTTTACGAGTCATCTAGCAATCAAGGAAACTTTTGATATGAAGTGGAAGTATTTCAGGTCAGGGACCTGTCCTACAGTACACTTTCCCCCTTTCTCCATTCCTTTTCCTCCTTCAATAGGTTCTTAGACAAGCAAAGGTTTGAGGTCTTAAAGAGCTGCTCCCTACAGAAACCATGAAGCTACATGCAACAGAAGAAGTTTATGTGTGCTTTTGAGACATTGACTTTGGTCACCTGGTCTTCTTCTGGACCCCAGAAGGTAAAAAAGAAGAACCTTTTAAAAGCCTCAGCCGTGAAAAAGTCTTCACCTACATCTCTTGCCTAATTGGATTCCAAAGTCAGACAAGTATAAATCCACAGAAAATGTGAGTCTGAGTTGATGGAATGGCATCATAGCCTGATGCTCTCTCAAGACCCAGTCTCAGCTGA
The DNA here is from genome assembly GCA_013396995.1 of Dicaeum eximium. Taxonomy (NCBI): domain Eukaryota; kingdom Metazoa; phylum Chordata; class Aves; order Passeriformes; family Dicaeidae; genus Dicaeum; species Dicaeum eximium. The sequence continues at coordinate 842,948 of VWZP01006390.1, forward strand.
AGATTTTGCCCTTACTGTCTCCATGCCTGTCCTCTTCTCCCAGTCCAGATGAGGAGGAACTAGTTTTCCAGCCTTGAAGAACAAAGAGTAGAAGTGAATAAAGAAGACACCCAAAGGTCCCTTCAGGGACCTGAAGAGAGAAGCTTGTTGCCTCATCTTCACCTCGGCTGCTGTCTGGTTCTGTGCTTTGAATGAATCCCTTGGGCTTCTGAAGGATGCCTTGTGCTAGAGTCTGTGCTGCTGGTGCTGTGCATGGCTCTGCTGAGGGACATTGGCTTATATGAGAGGTGTAAGAGCTCTGCAATGGGGATGCCTTAGACCACGCAGTATCCCTGGGACATGGACCATATCTGTTCTTCTTTAAAAGATCTTGCACATTTTTTGGAGTTCTGTTGAGAAGTGTTGAATAACTACATCTCTACTCTCTGTTCTATGTAGAGAAGAAGCATTAAGTCTCAGCTAAAGGACAGCAATGAAAGTAATTTTGAGACCATATGTGACAGATAATTTCCTCTCCAGGCAGATCAGGAGCGTGTATCAGCTCTGCTGTGTAATATTCTAGGCCTATATATAGGTGTCTATAGAAAGATATTCTTGCCTCTTCACTTCAAGAAGGCTGCAGGTTAAGCCCAAATTTCTATTAACAGAAATCATGCATTGTGTAATCTATAACCTCAGAAACTCTCTGGAGTGTTTGCTATGAACCCAAGCTATCTTTTATTTCAATGAATTTTCAGTGCATAACTCTTACAGCAAAGTACAAGTCTGGGAGTTACTGGCACTCTGTGGAAAAACATAATAGTCACCAAAAAATTTGTGGTGCCCTTCTTGAATTCTTAGTCAATGGGATCATGCCCATGATCTGCAGTTTTTGTTAGAGCATTTTCAGAAAGGGGTGCTACACACACAATAATATTCTCTGTCATGGTTTAAGTCCATGTTTCATAAGCAACTTGAAAACCTGGATCTCTCAGAGGGTTTCACCCTTATATACAAAAATTGCAACACTTATTTGAAAGTGATGGCATGTAACAGTCTTTTCTGTAAAAGGACAGGGTTTCAATTTTCCCTGATTTGTGATATAAACAAATGGCAAGTGGCTTTGGAATGTGCATCTTGAATAGGTCAGCCAAGGAGTAGAGATGGCTGCTCTTTCTGTCATATTTTCTTAGCTTTTGCAAGTTTCCTACAGTAGAGGAGGCAGGGTTTCTGCTGAGGCAGGCACTGCTAGCTCCAGTAATGAATGGAAAGTGATGTCTGACCATGTGATACGAGAACAGCACTTTCCATGTTTGCCTGATTATCGAAGAGCTGGAATCAGCATTGACGAAGATAATGTGATGTCACTCTTTAATCTGGCAAGCCTGCAAAACCACTTCCTCCTTGTGTAGGCTGGAGGTCTCATGATTGCCATTTCACTCTAAAGCATTCATTGAAAGTGATGTAAGACAGAAGAGCTTTGACTCTCTCCTGTTTTTTAAATGAATGAATGCTATTGTGAAATTTCTTGCAGCTATATTGGGAAATACACTGGTTATTCAACAGAATATAATGATTATCAAACAAAAAGGAAAAAAAACCCAAAAATATTAGCTTCTTCAAAAAGTTTAGATTTTTTTTTTGAGCTTTAGCTTTGATTTAATATAGATTAATAGGCGAGTTATCAAGTTAAAATTCTTGTTCTGAAACACTAGAGCCTGGACATTGCCAGGATTTAAAGAAGCTGATCGTCATAAAGATCCACATCTTTATGTGGAGAGGTGGGTAATTTATAGTATGAGGATCCTGTCTGTAACTTTGTAACTATTTCTTAATACAGTTTTATAGGTCCCCTGGAAGACAACACTTTGAGATTCACATTTCTTGAGATTTCCAGATGGAAGACCTTGCAGGAGATTACTCCAGTCAGGGTTTTGTACAGCTGTGACTCATGAAGTGGGGTATGTGCTTTTGCAAGCAGTAGTCCCACGCTACTGCTGCTAGTCAGGGGTGAGCTAGGGATGACAGTGAGGCTTCTTAAGTCCTTTTACATTGCACAGTGCCACAGCTGTTGTTGAATGCACACTGCTACTGCAGTATATATACATTATAATGTATATATATATATACAATGCATGTTTTCACTTGCATTTCACTCCTAGTGGAATGCACTCCTAACAGGAGCTGGCAGAAGGTCTCCTAACTGTCCTCTTGTGCTGTTCTCATTCTCCAGTCCTACTCTCTCTCCTGGCAGTGAGGGTTGTGGACCCCTTAGCTAGGATGGCAGCTTCCCCCAGTAGCTTCACCATAACGTATAGAAAGTGAAACTGATTTTTTGAGAGGCCTTTGGAACTTTATGCACTGCAAATATTAATTTCTGTTTCCTTATTAAAATAGCTTAGTTTGCTAATTAAGGATGAAAGTGTAAAGCAAAACAATTAATGTAAATCCTGAAATTTTGTTTGGAAAATAGATTAAAAGGATGGGAAAACCTCCAAACTATTTTTCTCAACATGTGTTTGTACTAGATCCTTTAAAGACCAGTAAAGCAAATGTTGGATGCTGTTTGAATCAAATGATGAAATGAAAGATGCCACAGTCATAGATAACCAAATTAATTAATTAGTTTTTTTATTCATGTGTTTTGAGGAATGTAGTTTGAAATTGTGATTTACATTCTTCAGAATCTTCTGGTACATCATATAGTAAAACAAAGAATGTATTGTTTCTTTAAAAGATAGCTGTAAAATATGAAATCTGTAGATTTTTAGGGCATTATTCTATGGGGGAAAGAAGTGTGATAGCTACTTATATGATAGATATTTAATATTTGGATCCTTGTGGTCCCTTCCAACTTCTTTTATTCTGTGACTCTATGATACTTTTGTTGTTGAAGGAAGCAGGAGAATTGAAGCAGAAGAATTATATCCTGGTTAATAAGAGTATAGCCTAATCTTTATTTTTCATTTGCTTAGATTGCTGAACTAAAAAAAGAATCAATGATTGGCATAGCCCCGTTCAATTCAGGCTTCTGTGAAAGCAGGCAGCAAGAGGTTCCACGAGCTGTATGGATGTCACAGCTCTTACAGAACAGGACAATCGCTCCTAAAATTATTCTTTATCATATGTGACATGGAACACAAGCGTGCCTGCACACGGACTGGGACAGGATGTGACACGGACTCTGATGGCAAGGTATGCTGGGTGCAAGCACGGAGCTGGGGGCACAGCCGAGCCCGCTGCGGTCACATCGCGTGCGCTGCCCTGACTCTGCCGGGCTCCACGCTGGCCCAAGGGCACCTGGCAGGACACGCTGGTCAGAAGAGTGGACAGTGACAAGGTGTTCTCCTGATGGCTCAGGGAGGAAAGGAAAGCACAGGCACATCTGGAAGGCAAGGATTTGTAGCAGTGGTTTGTTTCAAAGCGTCACCCCGTGTTCAGAGAGACTGCCCATCAATTTCATAATCTTCAAAGTCACTGGCTTCTGTGACATCCAGATGAACCTGAGGCTTGCTTTTCTTAAAGAAAACTGAGGAGTCTGAGAAGTGTGTAAATTCTCTTATTCAAATTCCTGGCCAACACCTGTCAGATATTTAAATTTGGATCCTTTCCCCTGTCTTTAGTGTCACCAGTGGCACAACTGAAAGAGCCAACAGAAACAACTTTTGAACCCCAGCCCAAGCCATTACTTGGCAATTCATCTTGTGATGAGTTATGCAAGGTCTGTGATGCTGAACACCTGCCAGCACGTTTCTGAGGTACTGCTGATGATGCCCTTGAGAAAAACTTATTCTTTCATCAAGCTGGTGCTAAAACCACAGCAACAGAAAGTATGTTCAGGACATTTCAGGATGGCTGTGTCAGGGTCCAGGAGGAGTGGTGTGCTGCAGTGTGCCCAGCTGGTGCAGAGAAGCAGGAGCAGCCTAGGCAGCTTTTTACTAAATAAAGCATGTGAAGGCCTTCTTGACTTCATATATAGTACTGGGATTGTAAGACAGAAGCATGCCTTGAGAGGTAGGATAGCTGTAATATGATGCCCTTAAAGGTTTAAAAATATTAAACAAAGGTAATTTAATGTCCTTTTCCCAAGTTTCTCTGATGACACAGCTTTCTTCTGCCATTCATGCCTTGTTCAGCTTCTGGCAAAGTGCCTTATTAAAAGACCCCTGTGTACCATGGAGACTCCTAAAATTACATACAAGTATTCTTCTTTTTCTTCCTAAATAGCTCTTCTTCTATGTCCTTCACTGATTCTTTCTGAGTGGTTTCTTAGTCCTTGAAATTTCCAGCTCTGGACACACAAACCAGGCAAACTTTTAACTGCACAAAATGTGAGATGCCCATATATGACCAAGTGAATTCATTTGGAGACTATCATAGAAACCAATCTCTGTGAGCACAAAGGGAAGTCTATCTTCCTCGCTCTTTGAAAGATCTGAAGAATCAGTTCAGACCATGTAAGAACTCTAAAATCAGCATGTGAGGGAGTGTCAGGTGCAGTTGCCTGGCTCTTAATTTCTTTTTTCTCTCCCCTCCTCACAGCAATGGCAGCATCACTGAGTGGACCATTGAAAACTAAGCAGCAAAATGCACTGTGTGAGGAGGTCCTCCCATTGACCATGGCTACAAATCCAGCAGCTTGGCTATTTCTGCAGGAGAATCTTCCCCCATCCTGCCTATGGAAATCTCTAAATTCCTCATCTTGTGCTGTTGTAACTGCAGGGAAATTTCCCCTCAACCTGTTGGAAATAGAAAGAGCTTTGCAATTAGCTAGTGATTGACACTGATTTATAAATCTGTTCCTGTCCCCCCACCCTTTCCCTCTATGACCTTCACTACCATGGGATGCATCAGAGTATGTTCTGAGTATATTTAAAACTATTGTTTTGTATATCTGCTTGTATATCTAAACCAGCTCACTGGGACGTTGTAATCTGGAGCTGTAGAGGAAGAAAGCTAAGAATGTGGATGCTTTGGGATCTGCTCTTCTAGCACATGTCTGAAGGCTAGAACTCACTGAGGCTAATTTTAAATGCTGGTGGCATACCCTGTCATCTTGGCTTATTTTGGCGTTATTCTTTAACCCTGAACCAGTTGTAAGGTCTATGCCCTGCTGTAGTCTGATGGTTGGTGTTAGAAGTTCACATCACTCTGCTCAGCACCAGTTGTTTTGCTGCAAAGTCCTCTAACAAAAGTCTTCAGAGTCCAAGATAATACCAAAGCTCAGAAAGAGGTCAGATGGTGAGCTTATACAAACCAATATTGTGGTGGACAGAGTTATGGTGATTTTTACAAGGGAACAGAAGATATTCCAGCAACACTGGAAGTAGGAGATGTATTAAGTCTTGACCTTTCCATTGAGTTCATTTTTTGTGCTCATCTTCTTTCAGAGAAATCTGAAAGGTACCTGCCCTACAACTGTTCCCAGTTTTGATTTGTTTTTAGGAAAGCCAGCCATTTTACAGAATGCTGCTTCTTTCCAAATCTATTTTCTTTATCTCTCTTCTGGGTTTCTGTTAGGGCTTCTGTATGGTGGTTGTCTTACAAACATTAATGGAATAATCTTGACAATTTCCTGTGAGAAGACTTCCGCAGATATTTATATATCTGTCACAGAAGTCTGATTCTGTGAGTCACTGGACTTTTTCTGAATTCTTTTGTTGATTGAGAGAGCAGAATTTTTTTAATGTTTAGTATATATCCCAGAGCAGACATTTTTGCATTTCAACAGAAACCAGAATGCAGAGGGACATATTGTCTTGTTCATTGTGACACAGGAAGCCAGAGGAAACACTCAATTTGTAGCCAGATCTCTGTTCTGCCCTAGGACCTTTTTCCTGGCTTTTTAATACCTTGTGTCTGAAGGCCAGATGTCAAGACTTTAGGAACGGAAAGCTGTCATGATTTATTACATATTTGATGTACATCAAATTTTGAACATATTTGATGAGCTGACTGACCACTGTTTCCTTCAGTCCAGGAATGGTCATCATCTTCTACTGTCATCTGTCAGATGTCAGCTATAGTAGCCTGACTTGCAAGACAGGAAAAGTGAGCTACAAGGCTTTCCTAAGGAGAAATGAGCTGAGAGCCTGCATAGCACTGCTCTCCCAGACACTGCCTGGCTTTAACTTGCAGTGGGGAGGGAAGTGTGTCCTGTCTGGCATCTGCCACCGGCTGGGGTGTGGGTCTGTGCTCTGTAGCAGGGATACTGAGTGTGAGAACTCTGTCTCCTTAGGAAGTATTGGGGGACACTGCCATCTACTGTCTTCCTTACCTGAAATGACAATTTGGTTATCGACTTTTGAGAAGAGTTTCTTCCTCTGCTGCCACAATTTTTTTTTTTGATAGCTATTTTCAGTTTTTTTGAGTTTACTTCTTGCACATCTCTCCTAAATGTGGAGGAATCCTTTTTGAGGTGCAGTAGAGAGAACATGAAGTTGAGACTCAGAGAGAAGAGCTTCTATTTCTATCTCCACCACTTGGCATATTGGAAGACCTTAGGCAAGTTCCTCTGCTCCTTTTTCCATCCTGCTGAGACGAATGATGCTGATCTGCCTTATGAACTGCATTAGTGTTCTAGCAGTAGGTCACTGTCATTAATACTCTTTTTAATACTTACAGATTTGGACTAGTCCAGAGGAGGAGTAACTCTAGTCTGGGAAATCCATGAACAGGTGTGAGGGAAGTCATTGCCACAGTATTTTCTTTTTGAGAAAAGTAGCCAGCATGCTCTCTTTCTTTCCCTCTGGTGATGAGGACTGTAGCATGACATGTTATCACACTTCCTTTTTACTCCTTCATTGCTCTCTGTACCTTGCTCTTGGAGATGGCATAGACAGAATCTCCATCCTCATCCATCCAGTGGGAGCAGCTTATGTACAGCAGTTGAGGGGAGCACGTGGTTCCACAATCACAATATCAAAAAGTGTTTGCAAGACAGCACAGCCACCCCAGTGGCCTTAGATTAGTCATACTATTGGGTACAAAACCAATACAAAGAATGCTGGGTTCAGTTTTAATTATCCATTCATAATTAGTTCATAATTAACAGCAACAAATGGCAGTGCTGTCCCATTGTCCCAGTCATTTAATGCCTTCAATACTGAAGGCTCTGATTCAAATTTTTTATAAGTTTGTCTCAAAATACACAGCTGTGTGAAACAGCTATAACTCATCAACGTACTCATCTTGTGGAATTGATTATCTTGGGTGGTAAAGCTAGGCATTCATGATAAGGAATAAATAAAATTGTAACTCCTTGGAGAGGGTTTATCAATTTTTGTGGGTTTAGCTTCTGGACAATAGTTTCCCAAGCACCAAAAGGCAGAAAAACTGAGAGCAAGCATTCCAAGATGTTCTCTTCTATTCTTTCTCCACAGGCACATGCAGCTGGTGAGAGCTGGATGCATTGCTCTTCCCTGCTGGTCAAGCTAGGTTTGCAAACCTGAATATTTCCAGGCAGTCAGTGCTACAAGTGTGCTCTGGGCATGTGTCATTGTCTGACAAAGTCTTCACATGGCTGGGAATTAACTTTTATACCTCATCTATAGCAAATAAGAGGTACAAGCCACCAGGTCACAAGGGTTCTCTGGTGCTCAGATAGAAATTATGTATTTCATTGTGTGTCTATTGGTCTTGTCCTGTCCCAAGGTTATAGTGAGAGCTATATGGCTTCCTCATCCTTCCTCTGATCAGACATTTATATCTTTCATAAGATCTCCCCTGAGCCTTTTCTTCTCTAGGCTTAATAGTCTCAGCTGTCTCAGCTTTTCCTCCAGTCCCATAATAATATTTTCTACCTTTTTCAGGACTTGCTGTTGTAAGTCTATTTTTCTGTACTGTGAAGCCCAGAGCTGGATGCAGTTGTCCTGATGTGGCCTCACCAGAGCAGAGAGGAAGGATCATCTTCTTCTTCCTGCACCTAATGCAGATGACTGTGTCATACAGTCCTGGGAGGGACCCCTCCAGATGACAGTGACAAGTAGTTGTGGTTGAGTGCCATCATGGTGGACATGTTTGCTTGAACTCCTTGTGTTTGGAAAAGGCAACCATGAAATCTCTTACCTTGATCATTGTGATACATTGTGAACTCCTCTCTGGCTATCACTTTTGCATGGAACTAATAATTCATAGACCAAGATTTCTTAGAACTTCAAGACAAAATTCTCATTTTTCTTGTTTCTCACTTTTTCTCATCTGTCTAACCCACTTGGGTGTTTGAAGATTACATATGTATTTTCAGATGTATTATGGGAGAAGCAGACAAGCGGTGAGAACTGTGAGCATTCTGAATCCAATTATTTTTCAGTGTGAGAAGCATAGAAGATGCATAGAACTAGAAAAGAATAATGTCCTGCATATATTTCTCAGCTTCCTCATCAGATTATAACATCTTAACAAGTCCTATAGGCCATCCAGAATACTATTTTTGCATCTCAGAGCTTCTCCTCAAACTACAGAGTGTCTCTCACTTTCCCACTCTCTCCTTCTCTGTCCCTTCTCTCCTTTGTGTTCTGTAGGCAACTTATTCTCCTGACTGTGACTAGCCTAGAGATCAGTCCCACATGCTCCTTATGTTACTCTTGCTTGCTCTTTCCTTACTTTCTAATGCCTTAGTTTTTCTGTGGTCTTTCTGTGGTTCTAGAACTAAAAAGCTCAAGGGAGTTAAAAAAATAAATTCCCTTAAAGACATCCTGTGTTTCTTCCTATGCTAGTGAGTGGTGTTTCTTCTAGAGAAAGATTTGTAGCTATGACTGTCCCATCTCCTTAGCACAGACCATGAAAATCACTTGTACAGCTGTCTTCTAACCATGAGCACCACTTTCTGCAGTACCAAGATTTACTGTCTGTCCTCACAGAACTGCTCCTGTGACCTTTGGTTCAGATCTAGTGTGATAGAGTGCATCAAAAAAGAGTTTATGCAGAAGCTAATAACTGATGATCAGATACATGAAATCAAATTGTGGTCTTAAAAAGCAGTGAAATTATTCTGGCTGACCCATACAGATTGGAAGGGGGAAAAAGGGACAGATTTTATCTATGATAGATTAACGCATGTCTTTGGACACCAGCAAAGTAATTTTCAACCTCTGTCAGTAAATACTGCTTTTCTGTTTATTGTGTCTTTAAGGAGAATGTCACCTGAAGATAAAACATGAGGCAGCTTTACTTATCTGAGATGAAACCTTTCATTTTCTGTTAAGACTGCAGAATTTATAATAAATGAAGTGGCAGGCTACATTTTTTTGCTGGGTAGTGCCACATTTGGTATCAAAAGTATATGAGAGATGTGGTTGAGAATTCAGTTACTGAACTGGGCAATTGTGATAACATCTCAAGGGTCTTCCTGTGTCTTGTGGAATTACCAATACAGCCAGGGAAGAAATGCTCTTCATCTCTTAAACCTGCTGCTGTAAAACAGACCTGAGTCCCTGGGAGCTTCCATGTTTTGATGACATAAGGTTAGAATCTCCAAGTGTTGACCAGATAGTAACAGCTACTGAGAGTATTTTATAGGATCCAGGCCATTTTAAGTTGGTTGGTTTTTTGTCAGGTTAAGTCTCTTACACTTACAAAAGAACTAAAAAGTATTTCAAAACTCCACTGTACTGTCCACTGTGTAGTAAACTGGAAAACGCTTGATAGCATACATAATAAATCCTGTGATGTTTCCATCACTGTGAAAGATTATTTGAAGAATTACTCCTCTCATCCCTTGAAGTGGTTTGCGGCATGTACCGCTGTGATGTAGGAAGTTATTTAACCAATGAGCTGGTTATATCCTCAGGCATTTGAGTCTGAATGAACAGAGGGCAAAATCCTCTTTGTTGAATCCAGATAATACACCCAAGTAAAGGGCCTCAGCTGTGGAGTACGACATACTCTGATCATGAGGACTCTGACATGGCAAAGTCAAGAGAGGATATGTTTGGTTCAGTGTGGTATCATTCGGCACCAAGTGAGAAAGTGAAGTATCACTCCTAAGTTACCAAGAAAGGGCAGTGCATAATGCAACTTAGACAATGAGGCACAAGGCAAAAGAGGCAGATATCATTAAGAATAAGGCAGTCAGCATGAACAAAAAAGATCAATAAAGCCTGAGGCATGGTGGAGACATAATATAGAAGACAATACTGGTCCTCAGAGCAGTTAGCACAGATGAACTTAGCAAGTCAGTATCTATGAAGAAAGCCCTTCAAAAACAAAAACAGCAAAAAAATTATTTTAAATAATCAAAGAACTACTTGAGGCAGGGTTAGCATTGATCAATAGCCATGCAACTACTACATGAAATGCATGGTCAAATATTAGCAGTTTCTGCATAGCTTTACTCGTGGTAGCCCATGCAAATATTGTCCAATTTGCTTTCAATGGAGGATGTCCTACTGTTCAGTGAAACATTTCCCAGTTTAATATAGATAAATCTCTCCCCTTTCTGTCTTAGAGGTAAGCTGACCTATTGATTTGAAAAGTGCAGCTGCTGAAGACTGAAATTTCTTTTCACTGTAGAGTTTGCAAGATACGTGGATCATGCTGGCAATCAGGAGTTGTCATTTTTTGTCCCCTAAGTATGAATCCTTTTCCAAAATTGCTTGTCACTGATGATTCAGGACAAAGAGAAATGAACTATTAATGGTTTTCTAGCCAAAGCCTAAGTAGTTGCAATGTAACTGCAGTCACCTGGATGTCAAGAGTGACCCTTTATGACAGTGTTTTGCTCTGCAAATAAATATCCACTATGCTGACATTTTTATAATGTAGCAAGTAGTCATCCAGAAATACTGACTGCTCACTACTTAGCCAAAGGCTCTTTACCTGCTTCTGCTGGGGATTGTCATTGTTTTAGTGCAAGGACTCTCAACGTTAGTCTTGGCATAGCCATAATAACAACTGTGTGTTTTAAACTCAGTCTCTGAGTTGTTTATTGCCTGCTTTTTCCTAGTAAACCAAGTTCCATAGCCAAGAAACCAACATTTCTTGGAATTTAGGCAGCCTTCTGTAAACACCAGCCCTGCTCTCTCCTACGGCAGCTGGGCTCTTGTGGTTGAAGGTAAAGCTCAGTGTCTGTGCCTTCAGCTCAGCTGTGAACAGCAGTTAACCATCATCACATTTCCCCTTTGCTTTGCCTTCAGACACGGGCAGGATGCTCCTCACATTGACACAGATCATAGAGTCTCTGTCAGAGCTGATAAGCTCAGCATCCAAGCCCCTCCTGAGCCATAAGGAATGACATACAAGCCTGTTGGTCCTGTTGGCTGATCTCTAAGAATAGCTGCACCAGCGTCCCTCTTCTGCAGCCAGACTCTTATTAAAGACATGTTCAATCACAGGAAAGATGAATCTTCCTGAAGGGTGCATGATAGCATTTCCCCTGACAGGTCTTATTCTGTAAGCATATTTTTGATCTAATGGCTGTTCTCTATCAAACTCTGAAACATGGTATTCTGAGTTCATCTGGTATTCTGACCTGGACTTCAGAGAGGGATGAGTGGGAATGTGACAGAGGTCTGCTTTCACTGGGGGAAAAAAGGAGGAAAAGAATATGTAGGCTACTTTGTACTCCTTGCAGGTTTTCTTCATTTATAACTCTTCATTTTCTTAATTGTAATTACTCTTCTGATAAGTCTTAATTTGCCACTTTATGGACTGGGCCTATATTTGAGAAAGTACTAAAGAAATACGAGCTTGAGCCTCTGTCCCCATCCCACCAACCCAAAAAATCCCAGAGAAAATGAAATGGACCCATCTGTTGTTCAGTGTGCTGTTTTTCCCTTGACATGCATGATTCAACTGAATAACAAACACCAGTTTATGAAAGAGAAAAGGAAACGATCAGGAAGGCAAATTGACAGAGTAACATGCAGTGTCAAATGACATTTTCCTGAAGCCTAGCTGTTCATGCTGTTCCTCTGCTTTTTTACTTGGACTGCTGTTAACTCACCTCATGGCTTCCCACTCCCACTGCTAGCATGTCCCAGCATGATAACACCAGGTAGAGGGGAATGGCAGAGAGGGACAACTGAGAACAAGGTGAGGTGTTAATTTCTCTTCATGGCCTGTCTCGTGTGGGGATCATAAATGGAAAGATACTGGACTCATAAAAGTTTTGAAGACACTGGATCAAATCCAATTATTGTTACATAAAGGACTGTGTATTATGAAGTCCACAAATGGAGGCCAGTTAAATCCTTCTTCTGGAAGTTCTTAGAAGACCAGAGAATTAATATTTTGTCTTTGGTATGCCTGTTTTCCTGATCAATGACTGGCAATACCATTGGACCATTCAGGTGGTGACAGAGCCACCATCAGAACAGAGCACCTATGTGTTTGTCCCTCTTTCTCTCTGTACACAGACTATGTGTGGGTGTATCTGTCACTTCCCTGCACATTAACAGGGTATCAGAATTCTTTCTGTGTTCAAACTGATAAAACTCCCCATGATAAAACTCCCTATGAAGCAGTTTGTAAACTGGTTTCTTTCAAAAAATTAGTCTGAAAATATCTTCAAAATCTTTCCTTTAGGATGATGCAACCTTGTGTCATCAGGAGTACAAGAGTACCCACAAAAGCCAGCTTTGCAAAATAATTCTCACAAATTCCTGAAAGGCTTCCAAAACTGGAGGAATTTGCTTAGATCTGTGCTAGGAGAGGTAAACTAGTGCAGCTCCTTGAAAAGCCCACCTTAATGCTGTTTATGCTTCAGTCCTTTCTAAAGACTTAAAAATATTGTTCACACTTCTTTACTGACCATTAGAGAATTGCTAGGTAGTCAGCAGAGCTCACTGTTTTTCAGGAGTTGGAATTAATAGTGGTTTATTAACACTACAACATTGTCTCCTGCTGGCCACTGGCAGAAGCAGAGTCAATTCTTTGGCATGCCAAATCCCACCAGATCCCAGCCCATTTCCCTGCATTTCAAGAACATGCTAGGAGTGTATTCCCTTGAACTCACAAAGAAAACGAAATATTTGCCAAGGAATACCCTCTCTTCCTTCATATCTACATGGTCCTTTAATGATGAAGCAGTGAAAAGAAGGTAAATGGTTTTTGTGGTTTTGGAGGTTTTTGGCTGTTCGTACAGACCATTTTGCTTTCATGTTCGACCAGAGGACAGGAAAGAAAGAAAATTTATTTTTAGCCCACTTCTTCGAATGTAATAATTGGTGGCTGTGACAAACTCCCTGGGGAGCCTTGGGTTTGAGCATCTGCTCCCCACAATCTTTTCACAGAGACAGCCAGAGAGCCTCCTTGGTTACTGCTGTCCAGAAGACACTTACACATGTCCAGACTCGTGTGGTCCGGAACTAAGATTTCTGCTTGTTTCCTTCAAAAGAAAGCCAGGAATGTCAAAACAGCCCAAAGTGCTTTAAATACTTGAGCAGAGCTGTTGTTCAATTTGGGTGCCTGTGAACTACAATTTAACTTATATTCTATATACCTGAGTAATAAATGTATTGTCAGTACTTACCTAGCTTGGAATTACTCTTAACTCATTATTTTAAGGTAAATGCAAAAAAAAAAAAAAAATCAGAGAAGATGATGTAATAACCAACATTAATGACTCTTGCTTGAGAACTCCAAGATCATAGTATAACAACAAAAGGCATGATAACAGGGTGACTAATCCTTATTGCTTTTTTTCCTAGACATATTTGAGCAGTAAGTAAAAAAATCTGCAACACTTCCATGCTTTTCTTCATAACTTAGGCAGAATTGAAACATCTGAATAAAAGAAAATGGCTTTCTTGAATGTTATTTTGACATTGCATTTATTCTCTGTTTCTCTCATTTATCGGGACTGACATTGTTCAGAGCTGGGAGATCCATGCCTTGGTCTCAGAGTGACAGGTTGTGTTTTAGCTTTGAGTGCATGGTGAAATTACACGATTGTTTTAGAGAGAACATAAATGTAGAGGTAGAATAAAAGGGCCCAGAGGACCAAATTCTGCACAGACTAACACCTGTTTGCCTTAGAGATTTAAATTAAGGTTGAATTTCTTTCTTGTGCTAAATTCATCTCTCTTATGTGCAAGAAACTTTCACTTAAGCAATTTTGAGTTATGCAGATCTAGCAAAACAAAATATGGCATTTTGAGAAGAAGTGCCAAGTTTTATTTAATTTGAAACCCCACTGACTTCATTTGTGCTACACAAGTAAAGGAAAGCATTTTTAAACCCAGAAACTTATTGGTGAATTCATTATGATTTGGAATACTTACACACTGTCACTTGTTCTTCCAAAGGAAGACTTTTTCAACCACTTCACCAGAAAGTAATTCAATGGGTTAAGGCTATAAACAGCTCAGCTTTAAAATCCTTCCTGCTGCTGTGAAGAGTAAAATCAGAAGAGGAAACTATCTAAACAAGAAGTGATGGAGTTTTACTTGAAAAAAAGTGGAAAGGATGAATTTATTTCCCTAGTTCACAGAGTTCTATGAACTAAAATATTTGAATGGAGCGTAGTGGGGCCTTCTCAGACATCCTTTCAAACTGAACTAAGTTGAGTAATTGCAAACAAAGGCTGCAACAAAATGTGAAATTACTGAGATTTAAAAAAATCTGATCAGTGTTCAGTATCCATGAAATCTAGCCTCTGATCTTTTAACATTGGTCCTACGCACTCTGGACTTTTGCAGGAAAACTGCATCCCCACATTTAACCATTAAAGTAACCATTAAAGTTGCTGTCATCTTAAAAGCTATCAAAAAAGTTGTAGTGAGGTGCTGAAAATAATGCTCTCCTCTTTCTAAAGGCAGGTTGAACCTCCAGTTACTTGAGTAACACAGGCAAAGTGCTGGTAACATGTGCTGGTAACATGCACATCTGCTGCTAGGTACACTCTTAAGGAAATTATTTGGCTTGATTAAAGAGTTTTCAACCATATTTCAACAGCTACTGAAAGTCTGGAAAGGGAAGATAGGTTTCTAAGTAGTTTAAATGAAGGGATTAGGCTGTGAAGATTTGCCCATCTCCTAAAGACAGACAATAAGGTGAAATGGGTGTGAGAGAAAATTATATTGCATTATTATTTTATTTATTAACACCATTAAATCTTATTCCCTAACCTGTGTGTGTTATAGGAGCTATGAGCAGGTGTTGAGTTCAGTACAGTGAAACAACATTCTGTAGGAGAAATATGGTCAATCTACTGGGCAATGTTTTTTGTTCTGGACTCTGAACTGCAGCTTGTATCACATCAGACTGTAATTTGCTTTCTTAACCATGGTTGTCTTGTCCAAATCAGCACTAGCAAGAAAGGAAGGAATGGATGTGATTTTTACAGGCTTGATTCCAACATGCCTTCTGCAAAGGAAAGGTATACACAGAGTTAAACTATGCTTTCACTTCTCCAAATTCTAAAGTTTGCCCAAAGGCTTAGTCATTGCTTGAGAGGCCACCCAGGCCTCTGGGCAGCATGGGAATGGCAGGTGAGTTGGCAAGATTTCCAACCAAAAAGGCAACATTCACAATGCTTGTGATAACGTGACTGTTTCAAATCATCCAGCTCATTGTTTGAGATTCTTAAATTAGTTTCTAGAACTTGTACTGAAAGAGAATTTAGCCCTGAGAGCTCAGTGGAAGAAAAGTTGCTTTGCTGTAGTTTTTCCTTTGCAGATCAGTTCTGAGAAAAAAAAAGCCTCCTAGTTGAACAACATTGCTAAAATTATTTTCTATTTTGAGCATGTGTTTAAGCTAATCCTTTTGTTCCATTCAGAGCTCATCCGGTGATGCAGTGTTCCCTTTTTTAGTTCTCAGAATTGCTGCCCATAGCTAATCTATGCTCATATCTAAGCCTTAAGTGTTTATATCCTCTTTATGTGGACACCTCCAATTTCAGCCAACTGGACTGGACTTTGTGAAACTCTAAATTAATGGAGTGAACAAGGCTCTGATGACAAGACATCTCGTAAGACATGCAGCTAGCAGGAAAGCATGAATCATGAAGAAAAGAGTATACAGCCTCATCTCATCTAATTTATGCTATAGCCCTGCCGTGGTTTGAACCTCTGCATAAGGATAGACAAACCCTCAGATCCTTCTAAATTTTCCTTACACCCTTTAAAAAAACATTCTGCTCCTTTCACAGTGAGCAACTAGCATCATCCTCAAATTGCTCTGATCTAGATATATTCCTGTGGCTAAAACATAAAAAGTTATTTAAGAAAAAAAAAAACAACTTTTTTTTTGGGAGGCTAGATTATTTTAGATGGCTTCAGCACCTACCCACATTCCATGTATTATGTGAGGTCAGTGCTTAAAATTACCTTTCCAAGAAATACTTTAATTTCCCAACTTCTTCATACCACCCCACTGTTCCAGCCTGTGTGGCCTTAGCTCCCAGCTACATCCTATACCATTTCACCATTTCTCCCACTTACTACACTGTCATCTAAAAATAAAAGGTGGAAAAAACCTCTGGATAGTGACTACTTTACCGTTATCTCCAGGCATTGACTTGCTTCCTATCCTGCCCTATGTGGCAGCATGTAGCAACAAAATCTCAGCTTTTATGAGCAAGTAACTCTATGCTTCCAGGAAGAAGAAGGTCTGTGTTTTGGAATCACTGAAAAGATTTGATGAAAGTGAAAGGGTCCATCTAGTTTTCTAGTCCTTATGATTTTGTTGTATAAACATAATACTACAGGAGTCTGTGAAAGTGCAAATTACATTATACCCGCCATCCATTATCTTACATCTTAAAAATTTCCACAACTCTTGGAATTTTCCAGTAAATCTTTAAGTCATCTGGAGCTATTTCCAAAGTACAGCAGCCTGTCCCTTAATCAGTCCCCATAAGTCTTGAAGACTTTTATATTTCTCCAATTTCCCAATGTTTTTAATAGATCATTGCAGCGCCTTTGTAGCACCATGAAACATCCAACCCCTGCTGGGAAAGCGACTTGGACTATCCAAGGATCCACCACAGGTAGGAAGAGACACTCTGTTTTAGCAGTACTGACAGCTTCAGACCTTCAAACCTGGATGCTCTTCTGTTAACAAAGGGCATGCTGACATTCCTCTTGTGTCTTATGATACCCTGCTCTAAATGCAGTTCTCCCTGGATGGGCTTCCAAATTATGCTGTGGTCTTGTTGTTATATCTCTTGCCAGCTGAGACCTACATCAGTAATTTCTCTTTACTGGTCCTGTCAATTTTTACATATTTATAACAATAGTCTTAGAAAAATGTAAAACTACTCAGTGGTTAGGGTAAGCCTTTTGGAAATAGATCAGGCTCTTATGGTAAGGATGAGGGTAAAAAGAATGGATCAGTCCAGTCTTCCTGTCCAAAGGCTTTGTTTTTAATATTAATGCCATTTACCAAGTGATGCCTTAGGGTACATTGTACTCATATTGTGAAAAGCAATGGCTTATGCTTGACACAGCACTTCACATGCTCATTATGACACAGGCTTTTCTGTTACTGAATGTTGTTAAAAAGAAGCAAACAAATTAAGACTACACATCTGTAATGTCATGAAAGATACAGAGAAAATGCAGTAGTGAAGATTCAGATGAATTTTTATAATAAATATGCATGCAAAAAGATATATTTTCTTTAATATATAATGACTATTATATATAATAAATACATGACAAAAAGGGTCAAAAGTGGATATATTCCAAATCCCATGCTTTACAAATAGGTGAACTTGGAAATTTTAAAAACTTCCTGAGAAGTTTCAACAGTGCTAACACTCAGTAGGAGCACTTGGAGAAGCAGAAACCATGGTCAAAGTGCCTAAAAAGGATCTCTGCATGATATCCTGAAATAAGCACAGTATCTTAATACTGCCATCTATTTGTATGCACATATACACGGAACTAAGAAAATAGGCACCTATATGATTGAGAAGTTACCTTTTTCTTTCCTTCTTTTAGGTTTTAGACTGCAGTTGCATCGAATTTACTGTAAATTACTGTGAATATTACTTAACATTCACAGACTCTACCCATTCATCTCCTCAAGCTGCTTGGGCTGGTGCTGTCAGCTGCCATTGGTTTTATGCTCACTGTAGATACTTCAAAGATCTTTCACTCTCCAAAAAATTGGTCTGTTTTGGACCTTGAAGAAGTAGAAAAAAGCTTTTATAACAGTTACTGATGTCTGTTTCAGCATGTCCATAATATCTAGCCTCATAGAATTTCCTCTTTTACCAGTGAAGATATTGTTTTAGAATTTCCTCCTTTACTAGTAAGGACACTGTTTAAAAATAGAGATAAATTTGAGGAGAACACAGAAACTTATATTTTCCTACCATAGAGAAAATGTTCTGCATGTTTTCATCTTTTTGTAAGGCTCAATAAATTGAAGGTGAATATAAATCCTAGGTTTTACCCCAGGAAAGATTCCTTCCATCTTCAAACAAAGCCAAATCAGAGTATTTTAAAAACAATAATATTCAGGGCACATATTGACACAAACAGAAATTTGTATCATATAAAAGCAGTGTTCAGAAAACTTACAGAGATGCTAAAACAAGACCATAAAATATTTGAATTTGAAAATTTATTAAATGATCCCTCCCCATGGTGCTGGTTCATTTTGTTTGGTTGTTTTTTTTTTGGTTGATGTTTCTTTTTCTTTTCTTCTTTTTCCTTTCAGAAAAAGGAGACACCTCCACTTGCCTTTTTTTTTTTTTTTTTTTTAATTCCTGGTAGAATCTGAAGGCAGTAAAAAACATATTCTGCATCAGAATGTTTATTTGCATGTCTTGTTCCCTCCTTCCTCCTCAATTCAATGCACGAATTTTTGATAATTTTTTGCTGTATTGCTCATCACTGGCAATTTTGTGAGCAGGTGAAATGTGCTGTTCTCAGGTGTGCCTGTTTCAGTCACCTGCCCCTTAGAATACACTTTAACAAGCCATTTATTTTGTAGGGATAAGTAGATAGCTTAAGCAAACCCCAAAGGCCAGTCCTGGGATGCAAACAGTGGGAAGACTCACACTGACTTCAGCAGAATGGAATGAAATATCACTTCAATGAACCTCTAAGATTCAAAGAGTTTAGATAGCTCTCTTCCTCCAGCTGCATCACTGCTGAGCCCACCTCTGGATACGCCAGCAGTGGCTGCTCTCTGGCCACTCTCAGGCTTTGCATGAAGCACTTCAGAAATATGAAAAATCAGAAAAATCTCCCAACAGCTGAACAATAAGGGCAAAAGAAAATTGTGGTTTTGAGGAAACTTCGTGTCTGAGGAAACAGCTGGTGGCAGGGCGTGATCCTCTTTCCCTGGAGTCAATGGATCTCCTATCATTTACTTCAAGGGATGCAGGACCAAACAGGTGGGCCATGAATTGGAGTTTGGTCCTTGTGCTGATCCATTGGTTTCTAAAATTTACATGATGACTGATGGGGAATTCCTCTCACGAAGGGACAGCACAGAATTGCTCTTTGTGCTCTCACAGCATACCTTTGTCTGTCTGTCCCTGTTTGCTCTGTCACTTTCTAGCTGCCATAGTCTCCCTGTGGTGGGTGTTCACACTTCCAAGGCTGGTCTTAATCCCTGCCTATCCACAAGTCCAGGGGCGCAGGGAGAGCATGCAGAGCTCAGTGGGATGGGTGATGCAGAGCAGGCAGAGCAGGCTGTGCTGACAGCCTCCTTCAGTCGTGTGCCACAGCTTCACTGCCTCTCTTGTACAAAGACTTCCTCCTCTTTTTCATTTGAGACTCAGCAATAGGGCTATGAAAACGCCTGCTGATGGTGTCTTGTCACAGAACAGATTAGCATGTCTTCCATACATAAAAGTGGTCATATTTAATAAATACATTTTCATTTCAGACTTATCCTCTAGATCAGAGGATACCAGGATTACCAGTGTTTTTGACAACATCCAGTACAATTTGAACTCTTATTTAGAAGAATAAAGCAAACATGAAGAGGCAGGTAGTTGTCATTTGCCCGGTCCTGCAGAAAACACTACAGGTAAGCGATCACAGTGGCAAAATGCGAGTGGCTGAGTCTAGCAACCCCTCTTTGTATTCAGTGTGATCTGTTTAGGAAGGGGTATCATATACTTCAGATACATCCTCTTAGCTTGTTCAGGGTTTGGGTTTTGTTTTACTTCTTTTTTTTTTTTTGTCAGATGACGAAGATGTCAGCCACACGCTCTGCTTGCTCTTGGTGCCGGTGGTATCACTGCTAATTTCAGGCTCTAGCACGGTAACGTCACTTCTGCCTGGTTCCAGGAGAGCTGAAGTAAACACTCCCATGCAGTGCTCCGAGAGCCCACATACAGTGGCTCATGCTTGTTCTGCCAACAGAGCTGTTTCATCCCAGACACTATATTGTCTGCATAAATAAACTGTAACAGGAATTCATACACCAGCAATTCGTCAGAGATTTTATTTCTATTTTTGCAGCTTGCTGTAATTATTTCCTCATAGGGAAGCTGATTCCGCTTATATGGACTTTTTCTTGAGATGGAGCATCTTTTCTGTACTTTTTCTTACACTTGTTATAAAGAAAGATTATTCATCTCTAAATTTATAGCATCTAGACATGTTCCCACTTGCAACACCCAGTCAGACAGTTATTCACTTAGCTCTTCTCAACACCCATTTTGAAAAAAAATAAGAACTAATATTTTCTTTTTGAAAGCTACCAAAGTCTTTCTTTTTCATCAACGGCTTTTTGATCTTATGACATTACAAATCCATGTTTTTCTTGCCAAATTCCAGGAGCCTTTCTGAACATGTTTATTCTCCTGTGCAAATGTTCCTATCAACCTGTTTGTGACCAAAGTGTAATAAACTCCTAGAAAATAAAATATGCATTTAATTAGTCAAATTAATAAGTAGCTTTTAACATGAACATACATAAATGCATGTATTTTCAATTAATAGAGTCTTGTAAAACTCATGTGATCAAGCTTGTCTCCGGGCTTTGCTTTCAGACTTCATACAATTAATTCATGGTGATAATTTCTGGAAGCAAAATTGTTCCTCACTGACAAGCTGATGCTGCAGATCTTTGAGGCGTTTTCTGTGTGGGGAAGATGAAAGTTCTGAGTTGAAGGGGGAATTTGTGCAAGGTCTCATTTTCTTGTGCACTATGATTTTCCAGCTCACCATTCTGGTGGAAGGCATAAGAGATTGCTGGTAATAGGTAGGGGTGTGAAAAGGCTCATGACAGTGGGAGGAAGTAAGAGAAGTAGGAGGTTCTCATTGCATCAGGTCTGACCAGGTCTAAATCTGTCCTCTCACTTGTCAGCATGTAATACTTGCACTCGTATTTGTTTCTGTCATCAGGGGAAGAGTGGTGGCCCTCAGCTCTGCTGTCCATGTTTGCCACAGAGCCTCCCTTGCATTCCGGACACGAGGCCAGCTGGGGTCAAATTCAGGTGTCTCCATGACACGACGTGAGCCATTCTGTCACACCCTGACCTGGAGGTGGGCAGCATAGTGGCATCCCTGAGGATGAACACTGAGCTCCTCACTGAGGAGGGCCAGTCAGCATGCTAGGGTCAGAAGGGCAGCCTAGGACAAGCCTTCCAAGCAACACAGCTTGGGCAGCGGCCAAGGGTACAGAGAGCCCCCAGCCAAGAGGGAAGGGCCAGAGGAGGTCAGTCAGAGTCAGTATGGCATGTTGGTGTGCCCAGGGCCCCAGCACCTGTGTGTGGTGTTCAGCTGGGGGCATGAGCTTGAGTTCTTGACCATGAAGGAGGAGCTTTTGAGATGGAAGAGGGAATACAGGTCTTGAGTTCATGATCTCACAGGCCATTGACTCAAGTTTAATCTCTGAGTTATTTGATCTCAAGCCATTGGTATTAAGCCTGTGGGTCACTGTGGGAAAACCAAAGTTTTGTGAAACCAGACACTCTGCCCTTGCTCGTGTCCACCAGGTCAGCAGGTTCTACCTTGTGGTCAGTAAGTCCAACACTTCCAGGGAGCTTGGTGCTATCTTCACAGCCCAGCTCTGTCCTCCATGGCTTTGTCAGACCCCTGGCTACCAAAACCAGCTTTCTGCCTGAGTCTTGACTTGTACCTTCTTCCTGCTATGACCAATCTACTGAAATGCATTTGGAAATAAGCTGAAGGGACAGAAAAAGGGAAAAAAAAAAAGAGAAAGATCAAAATGGAGAGGAAAGAAAATTATAATGAAAACAAGGATCTCAGTTTCTTCCTGCTAGACACTAACAAAAAGCTTTTGAGTGTTAGACCACATATTTTCTGATGGAATTGCTCTGCTAAAGCTGCTGATCACCTGCTTTTAGCTGTGAGGTTGACTTATGCTAAATGCCCACTCTGCCAAACCCATCGTCAAAGCAAAATACTTCACCTGCTGTAATTAAATCTTATGATTTTTTAAGCTCGTCTCCTGATTTTTGGAGCCTGACTCATGGTTTCTGTGGAAAACTTAGGCTTGGCAAATGCTGAAAGCAGTGGGAGTATTTGCAGCTTGAAGGCACTGCTCAGCGAGAGGAAGGGTGGAGGAATCTGCCCCTCAGCAATTAGTAGACTCGCTTTCTACGAAAGGACGTGTCATTTGGTAGGTTATTTTAGCATGCTGTACAGATGCAGATTATTTTTTAGAATTTTTAATTGGTGATACCATAGCAACTTTATACAATGAAAAACAGTCCAGGCCAGATTGTGCCTGACAACCACCCGCCTGTTTGGGGGTGGCAGAAAGCTGTACCGACCCAGGAGGACTCTGAGAAGCTCTTGACGCTCTGAGTCCTGGTGAGGAAGGCTGTCAGAGAGGTGAAATGGGCTCCCAACCCCACAGCTAGAGGGGACTGGTCCATTGCCCTGTCACCTTACAGTCTTTTCCTCAACATTTTGGATTGAACAAGATGTTACAGCTAAATCCCTTAGATGCCAGAAAATTATTTAAAATTCAGGGTTCTCATGGATTTTTGCCCTCTGTGAATCAGAGATGGGAGAGAGTCTGAAGAGGCAGGGCAGGACAGGGCAGACATACCTGTAACAGATAGTGTCTAGGCCTACTGATGCTGCAGCACTCAATAGCTTTTTTCATTGGGAACTAGGCTTTACTTCTGTGCATTCATCCTAAACATTTCCTGCCTTCTGGTGAGAAAAATCTGGATGAGATATGTTCAGTGCTGGCCCCTCTTCCATTGGTATCAGTTTAACAGTAAGGGGCAGGGAAGAGTGTCACATCACTGCCTTGATGTAGGTGTTCTTTCCTCAGCCCTTTGGTGTTCTCTTCTTGGCTAAAGGACTGAATCTCATACCTCAGGTACATGTAGATCTCATTAAAGAGACTAAGGGGCCATACTCTGTGCAGTATTGTGCTCTCATGCACAAAGTCTTTGCCTTTCTGCCATGTCTAAGACTTGTACATGTATGTGCAGGTATATATATGACCCTGGGACATTTTAAAGTCACTGAAAGGAATGGAAATGGAGAGTGCTGGACTGGGTGAGTAGTCTAGAGATCACCATGAAGAGGCAGAAAGTGCGAAGTGGACAGTATTGAAGTGAGTGTGTATATGAAAGGGAAGGATTTTGACTAAAAGATGGAGAATTGATGAATCATAAGAGCACTGTGGTTCCCAGCCCACCCAGGGAAGCTGGAGAGCAGACAATGACTTTACCTGAGGAACCCACTACACAGTAATGGGATAAAAGAGACTCAGGGAAGCAGAGGGTCTTTCAGAGGAAAGTAAGGTTGGATGGGACTCTGAGAAACCTGGTCTAGTGGAAGGTGTCCATGCCCATGTTGGGGCAGTTGAACTAGATGGCCTTTTAAAGGTCCTTTTCAACTCAACATATTCTATGATCTTTATACTGTGATATGTAGTCAGGATAAAAGAAGATCAAAGCAGTGCTGTGTATATACTGTTTAATGTGGACACATATTGCAGCAAAAAAGTCTCTTAGTGAATATAAAGCCTTTACCTGGAAGCAAAATTCAACACATGATTAAATTGCACCAAATATGTGGAGGATGGTGACTGCTGGGAAGGAATATAGTAACAAAGAGAGACAGATATTTTGTAAATTGTGCAGAAGCTTGAATGCAAAGAACTGAGACTGATCCAGGTAGAGAGGACATGAGGGAAGTCTCCCGAAAGAGCGTTTTAAAAACCTGACACCACAGATTTCCCCCTCTGTATGGAAGGAAAATGAGAGGCATGGAAAGAAAGTAATTTATCTTGATAACATCAGATTTCCTTTTGCAAGGCCTTCCTCAGTCCTCTGTTGAACATAAATATGTGTGGGGGAAGAGAGTTTGAAGGAAGAACAAGTCCAACACTTGGGAGATGTCTGTTTCATTCCCAAGTAAATTCATAGAAATGCTAGCATGGAGTATCACCGTGCTAAATACTCATGCTCAAATGTTTCCCAGCCTTGTGGGTAGCCCTAAGTCCTTGGTCATTCCCTAGAGATATGCACAAATTGGCTTGAAAAATACAGAGGAATGTTGCTGGGTATCCTTTTATTCAACAACTTCCCATCAGATTTTCAATGGGAGAAAGAAATCTGACTGTGGGAAATTAAACACTTTTGAAGCTACGGGCAGAATTTATCATGAGCTAATGCTATCACAGTAGAAAAACACCTGAAAATATCCCCAGGAATTTTTTAATAACAATTTCTTAATGGATTTCTTCTTTGAAGATGGAAGAACATGCTGTGTCTGTGTATATATCTGTTATTATTAATCTATGGGAATTTAGCATTAATTAACAAGTTAAAGGAATCTACCAAACACTAATTGGATGTATTTTTACAAGTTTTGCTGCCTATGAAGTTCTGCATTTTGAATAGTGATCTATGAAACATGGAAGTGTTTCTTTTTTAATTAGGGAGATATTAAATTCTGATCCTGATTTTGCCAACGTGGTCAATGAATACATCCCTGCTAGAATATCACAATTTAAAATGTTTGTGGTGGTCCCCTATTTTTCAGAATGCATTCATGATAAGAAGCTGAGTTTTTCACTCAAAATTAATTTTTTAAAATGACATGCTAAATAGGAAATGAAGCCAAAGCTTATGTATTTACTTCTTCATAATGCTGTGCTCCCCAGATTTCTTCTCTGCTTTATTAAACCGTACATAACTATTCCCTTTCCCAAGTAATCTCAGTTTGGTTGAAATCTTTATATCAGTTTATGATAACAGATTATGGTAACAGAATGTAACCGTTTTTTGAAGAACCGTATCACTTAATCTTTCATAAGTACTAATTAAACAACTCAGGCTTACGTCAGTGCCAAGATTCATGTCAGCAGTTAGTGCAACTTGTTATTGTAAGATTAGTTCTGACACATTCCTTCCAGCACAGCAAGCAGTGGGATCCTGTGCAGCACTGGGAAGAAGTCATCTCTCTAGAGACTGCCAGGAGGTATCCAACAGGAAGGAAGACTGCTTTCTTTAACAAGATTAAAAACTCTCTGCTGACATACTCCCTAACTGAATCATCCTGAACTGTAAGTCTCACCACGCAGAAGGAACGAGCTCACTCATCACCAAGGCTTCTCCCTTTACAGCACTCCAGCCCTTTGTATTGTAATGTCTGTGCCCTGTGCCTGATGGGATTGGCTTCAGGAGCCTTCTTGGGTCTGGTCAGGGATCATTCACAGCTGCAATAATTGGCAACAACTTCTCGACTACGAGAACATCGAGTGAGGCTTTCTCCTCCAAGCAATTTCTTGCTGTGAAAGAGATGTAAGGGAGAGAAGTGACCTTATTCTGTCCAGCTGGCACATACACTGCTGATTCAGGGGCATTCCCTGGGCTCTGCTTGAAGGGGTGCTGGTGGTATTGTCACTGTCTAAATGTTACTGTTTGAGCTGAGCAACATGCAAACACTGGAATTTTAAGAGCTGTGAAATTTTAAGGCATCTCCTCAGTAGTGGTCATTCTCAAGAGAATTGCTTTCATTGCTCAGATTCACAGGTGGTACAGTGCCTATTGAGTATACTTTCTTTTTACTCTGAAGGCTTGTGAAGATGTAGATTATGGTGACAGGAAGATTGGGATAGATAGGACAGAGTCTGCTTGCCCAGCAGTGCCCTGTGGGTTCACAGAACTGGTTAGTATTGTGTCTTGTTTCACAACAGGTTAAGACTCAGATTTTTCAGAGTGGTGGAAGCATTTGGTGGTGTGCCCAGCTGGCATATGCAGTAGCCATGAATATGTGGCTACTGCAGTTATGACTAAACTTAAGGGATGGAATATATATCTATTGGCCTGTGTGCTTAAAGAGATTCAGCGAGTAGGGCACTCACATGAAATTGGATTTTAATCCCATTGCAATTCCGAAAACTTAGATCCTCACATGGACTGAGGCATAAACTAGCATTACTGTGTATGCTAGATAGTATTCCCTCTTTTTCTCTTTTTAATTTAATTTTGCCTAATCAGATACCATGTATTTTCAAAAAGGCACTGCATATCCTCAATCAGAAAGTTATTAAGTAAGTAAGCCTTCTTTATCCTCCTGTTGCTGCTCTGACTTCAAGTGAGCACATGAAGCTTTGCTCTCAGTTTGGGTAGTTAAGACAAGCTCAGACCTCAGCATTAATGTGAAGAAAAAAATCATCATGACCCAAAGTGCTCTGACTGATCCAGGAAGTTCATCAGATTATACCATGCCAGAAGGTGCATTTACACCATTCAATCTGTAATGAAGTGATACTTGGAATCAAGTGTATGATTCAGAAACTATCTTTGGCAATGTGTCTAAACACATATTGGAAAATAAGAAGTTATGGTCAAATGACAAGATATGTGTCTTCAGGTGGTGTGTGTATGGTGCTTTTCTGAGCATGCTAGTGCATGGAAAAGAGTTATAAACATGAGAGATGGCAGAACAATTTTCAGTTGCTTTCTGCATCAGAACAATTTTCAGTTTCTGAACTTCAAGGGGGAAACCAAAGCATCTTTACAGAAAGCAAAGCTGTGAAGTGTGATGTTACATTTGGCTTTCACACGCGCTCCATGAGTGACAGATTAATCTAAGCAGTGTCTTGTTTGAAGAACCTAAGCCTGGACAACTGCTGAGGCTGAGCAAGACTTGGCCTCAGAGTTAGATGCATGAAGGCTTTGAGTTCTCTAAACCTCCTAGACTGGAGGGTGCTTCTGAGCAACAGTTTATGAAATGAGCAGAGATACAGTTGTCCTGGCTGGGTGCATCAATCATCATCTTTGTCATTATCCATCCAAAATTGAGGTGTGTTGTGATATTCTTTGCTGGCTTTAAATCTGCAAGTGTGGAACAAAGTTATGCCATAAACAAATCCTCTTGTTTTTGGGGTATTTTCCCTGAAAAATGCTGAATCCCTAGTCTGAAGAGAACTTTCTATTCTTAAATAGAGAAGAAAATCTTTATTAAGGTTTTTATAAGCTTCAAGGGACCACAGCTAGTTAATATGACTTTTTAAAGAAAGATCTCAAATACTGTCATAAAGGGCACCTGGACATTTGTTTTTTTAAGATAGAGAGAAATAATTTTAGTCTGTTTTAAGCTGATACTAAGATTCCAGTCAGGAACTCATACTGCACTGGCAAATGTGGGGCTGCACCTGGAGACAAAGGCAATTTGGGGAATATCTTTTAAACTCTGAAAATTATTCAGAGATTTTAATGTGTTTGTTTCTTTGATTTATTTATTCTGAGGCCTGCATATTAAGGGTGAGACAGCATGTCTTTACATGCAGAATAATATCCCAGAGACATGGGAGGGAGGGTGCTAAGAAAGGCTCTTATACTACAGGAAAAGGGAACAGAAAATAGAAATTAGTTACATTAATACATAGGAAAGAGGTGGCAAAATTAATGATGATGCAGACATTGCTGAGATGAAATTTGAAGTTTGTTCCTTCAAGCATTTTTGAGTTCTGAATGTATAAATGTTTTGTGTAGAACATATGGAAGAAACAAAGCTTTATTTCTACTTGCATAACTCAAGAACTGTTGAGTTTATAGGAAAAGAAAAAGAAGAAAAGGAAAAAAAGTAAGGAGAAAAGCAAATTTGACTGAGATCAAGCATGAAAGATTTACATTCAAAATAAATAATTTTGTTTTATTTTGGTGGACTATATTAGGAGTTGTGAGTGACTGAGAAGGGGAATCTGAATGGGAACCAGAACACTACCTTGACAGATAATCAACTATACATTCACCCAGATATATTTAATGCTTGTGAAATTTAAAGATTATGATTTATTCTGTCCTTATGCTTAAATTAACTCCATTTCTAAATGCATAATGTACATATACTGTAATGTTGGGGATGGTAAATCAGAGAGCTTTTTAAAGTGTATACCACTGTTTAGTATGTTCCTTATATTGATACATGATGGGTATTCAGTTGAGCTTTACTGAAAGCTGACAAAATAACCGGACTTCCACTGGAAGGAAAGAATTTATTCTCTCCCCAGAGCAGAGACTGTTGTTAACTATTCCAGAACAGTAACTGTTAAAGCATTCAGTGTCAGAGATACTCTAATGAAGACAGAAGGTTTTTATAGGCTTGGCTAGTCCCCATGGAAACAGCCTTTCTACTGGGTTACCATAGGAATCGTCAAAGCCTTTGTAAGCCTCCCTTAATAGCGCATATACGCTTTCCAGGCAGACTGGAATATCTGCTAGAGGATACACCTCCTGCTTTTAAATATAAATACAAACAGATTTTGTTTTGGAGTGGTACTCATCTCTGTTTAACTGGCTGTGCTATTCTTTACATTAGAGTTATATTAAACATTGGAGTCACCTGTGATACAGGAGGATACGTGAGGGCTGGGTGGGTTTAGGAACAAGGCAAGCCTTGTCCATAAACTTTAGGTTTGCACCTAACCTGTGGGGACCACCAGCAAAAACCATACAGCACTTCTGGCACAGCCCAAAACATGTCAAAACATTACCCCTCCACCTTCCCATGGACATTGCAGAGCTTTAGTCAGTCTGAAGCTTTGCTGGTCAAAAGTTACACAACAGGAAACCAACAATCAAGAAATGCAGCCAAAGGAAACAAAGAGAACACTCTGCTGAATGAAACTAGCAGAAAGCAAGCCATGGAGTGACTTCAGCTCTCTAAGTCTTTCAAGACAGTTGCTGTTTTGACTTCTAAAGCCTTGAAGCTCTTACCTGGGCACAGGATGAGTAGTTTCTTGGGTAACTAATGAAGAATTACATTTTCTCACCCTTGATCCTGAGGCTTTGTAAGAACAGGGAAATACAGTGGGGAGCTGCAGGTTGTGAGGGAACCATGCACCTACTTGCTGGTCTTGTCACTGTGAACTTAGTTTTCTTCGAAGGACCTTTATAAATGAAAAAAAAAAATTTGATTCTGTTTAAACTCCTGGGATTAACATGGTGTTCTCCATACAGGCGATTGACATTAGTAAGACTACTTGTTAAGGAAATCTAGCCAACATCTTCAGGGCTTGTTATTTGTCCAAACAAATGCTAGCTACGAGGCTTTCTACTGTAAAGCCTGACATGCTTTTATATTCCACTTTCCAGTTGGCTAAATTTCATTATGCAGTTTGGGCATATAAATCAGTGGAGCTGAACTGAAGGATGTGGTCTTTACAGGATGACACCAGCAGAGAATTTGGCCCTCGAGTTCCAGTTACCAAGGAACCAGCTCCCATACATGTAAAGAACTCCATGGAAAGCAGTGGGACTGCTTACATGTTTTGGTTGGGCATGTAGGCATTCCTTGCCTTACCAGAGAAAGAATTCTGATTGGACAAAACAAAAGTTTTGGATTTAACCGAAAACGTATTTGTTTTAAAATGGATAATTTGAACTACAGATGTGAAAACCGCCTATATATTGTGGTAAGTTTGCACAGATGGTATAGCAAGGCATACATCATGTGTTACTCCTTTCAAGAGCTGGTAGAAAGGCAGTACATTTTTTTCCAGAAAAATATTTGAATGGAGCCAGAAATGTCTTTGATTTCCCAAGTGACTGAGGTGTCACTATTAAGGACATTTTTTGACACCCTAGCCCAAAGATGATCTCTCTAGTTACCCAAAAGTAGTTAGTGAAAATCTGAGGATTGCAGTCATCCAGAAGCAATCACTGAGACAGAGATCTATTTACAGGGAAAGGAAGTAAGAAAAAAAAAAAAGAGAAGATTTGTGGAGGAGTTAATAAGGGATTCTTCTGTGCATTGATAATTTAAAGGCTGCTTTAACTGTCCTCTGCCAGTTATGAGTTGTTCTTACAGAGAAGCTGATCCCATAGTTTCGGTTCCATTTTAGGAGCTGACAGAGGTGTCAAAGATGATATCTGGAGCACCAAGAGGCAGGATTATATTGGGTATGACAGTGTGAGTGCTCTCCAATGTGTTCTCCCACCAAAAATGTAGAATGCTTACTATTTTTGGAGGTCTGACTCCCCATGCCATGCACTGTTGTGCCAGAGGCAAGGATAGTTGCAGGAGTACCTGAAATGAAAGTCTAAAAATAAAGCCATGAGTAATTCATTGTATGGTTCAACTAGTCATGTGTCCACCAAATGGAACAATGCAGCTGTAATCTCAGGCATTTTGTTCTTTGACCATGAAAACAAAGAGGATGATGTGGCCCACATTACATACCTGAACCCACTATTATGACACTTTCCCTGAAAGTCTTGTAAGAATTGCTCTACCTGTAGGCTTTCCCCAAGAAGTGCACTCAGTATATAAACTGCCCCTGTTTACCCTGCTTGTTGCCACTAAAACATCCTTACTGGTTCACCCAGAGAAACTGTGGATGCCCCATCTCTGGAAATGTTTGAGGCCAGCTTGGATGGGGCCTGGATCAACATGGTCTAATGGAAGCTGTCCCTCTCCATAGCAGGGGAGGGGGCACCAGATGGTCTTTGAAGTCCCTTCCAACCCAAACCATGCTAGGGTTCATGTTGCAGAAACCATCACTAAAGCTTTTTGCAGGCGGGAAATCCACCTAGATTGTGATTTGTGTTTTGAGATTTTGTGGCTGCAATTTTTTGTCAAGCATGTCGGGTTGTGAAGAAACTGCTGCACCCACTGCAGCCTTCCAACAAAATAGCCATTATGTTCTGTATGTTTTTATGTTTGCATAAGAGATCACTGACAATCAAATCATATCCTTGAGCAAAACACGACATGTGAACAACTTGCTTGGCCTGGAGGGCATGCACCACATCTGCTCTATTACTGAAGGTGCTAAAATGGGTGGGATAGATTAGGCATATTTGGCAATTTTATGGTAAAAGGAGCTCATTCTAAACTCCGCTTGTAGGCTAACTGCTGACAGATACACCATCTCAGTGGGAAAAAAATTGGGCACAGCATTTATCTTCTGGTGTCTGGGTCTATCTGCCCTTGGTTCCACTTGTATTCCCACCCCTTTGTCTCCCCCTCATTTTGTCTTCTCCTCCAAAGCCAAGGGTCTGGAACACACCTCACAAAGGGCTGAAACATGCAGCCCTCTGTAGTTCTCTCTCTGGTGTGGATTTTTTTTTTTTTCAGTAGGCATTTCCATCCATGGACCTTGTTTTCATTTCCTCATGATTATGGGTCTACATCTGCACCACAGTGCATTACCTTTGTCTTTCTGATCAGGAGAACCACTTCTCCTTCTGGCCATTCTCAGGAGCCTATAAACCTACACAGACATGTCTGCTGTAAATCCTGACCAGGGATATCACCTCTCCTACGCACCACAAGTACCTATAAGGAAAAAGTAGATGACGACTACGACTACTTCAGAGAACAGGAGAAGTCTCATGTTCACAGGCTCTGTTGCTCACAAGGGAACTTCAGCCACCACAAAAACTTCTGGAGGGACAACAGAGAAGGGCACAAATGATCCAGGAGGTCTGTGGACTGCACTAATGATAGTTTTCCAACCCAGGTGATTAAGGAGATGACAAAAGGAGGCACATCTCTGCACTTTGCACTTACAAACAAGAAAGAACTGGTTGAGGATGTAATGTTCAGGGAAGCTTATTCTCAGTGGTTCTGTCTCTTGTGCCCAAGAGACAGTGGGCACAAATTATAATACAATAAACTCCTTTTTTTTT
>VWZP01006390.1:874966-968389 GCA_013396995.1 Dicaeum eximium
TTTTTGGCAGTTGCCCAGAAAGTCTGTGGAATCTCCATCTTGGGAGGAAAACAAAATCTAGCTTTACAGAGGTGGGAGCAAACTGCTGTGACTCTGCTTTGAGCAGGGGGGAAGCAGTAGAAAGACTCATGTAAGAGCGAAGGAGAAAAGGAAAAATTTAGATGGTATTGGATCCAGCATAGCAGCAGAAGAAAACATATCCATTTCAAAGTAAAAGCAGAAGGACAGTAAAATAGGGAAAATCAAGAATGTCCTAGCCTACTGTCCATCCTTTCTAAGCAATAAAACATTAGACAGCAGCTCTTTTCCAGAGGGAAATGTGGCATACCTGGGTAGGAAGGAGGTAGTGAGAAGGGGCCTGCCCAGGGACAGTACTGTTCTGCTGTCTGTGCTGTATCCTGACAGCTGTAGATTCCTACCCTGTTCCCAACATGTTCCTCACATGCCATATGTGTTGTATGCACTGGTAGGACTTTGTGCTTCTTCCCTGCTCCTCACACCTCTCTCTTGCTTCGGAACTGCTGTGAGCTTAGGGCCCCATTGTGGCATCTCCTCTCCTCCTTGTGACCTGATGGCATTGTCCAGCTGGCCCCAGAGTCTGCTGGACTGCAGAGGCACAGTGCAGTCACACATGGTGCAGCACTAGGGGAACTCACTCCCCTTGCTTCTGTGTCTGCATGTATGTCTTCAAACATGTATAACAGTGCCTTTTTTTGCAGTCTCAAAATCTTTGTATTCTGCTTATGTTGGCTGGGTATGGCAGGCCTGAGCTGGTTTAATGTTCATGGATACTTTTTAACTCGAGGGAGGACATGTCTTAAACAAAGAAAACCAAAAAACAGCTGAACATGATTATATCCCTGTTTGGAAAAGCCTGGGCAACCATCCCTAGGGTAACAAGCAAAAGAGGTCACTGAAGAAATACTGCAACCTACAGCAAGAATGGGAGGAGGGTTGAGGTATCTGAAGCATAGGAGCTGTTGACAAGGAAAACTGAAGGCTTTTAAAAGGAAAGATAAATTGCGTCAAGGAATTCTGCCTGTATCATCACAGGTACTTCTCTAAAAAAACTAAAGTGGTGCTACAGGGAGGGCTCAGGGTGACACCAGCAGTGGCAACTTGCATGCCTAGGGGAAGTGATCAGTATTAAATGCAGTTAAAGAAACTGTGTAGTGTTTTTGTTGCTGCAAATGAAAAGTTAATGCCAATTATAAGGTAGTAGAAAGGCAGGAAAGTAGGTTGTTTTAAAAGATTTAACACATGGAGAACGAGGTGAAGACTAACCCAGACAGAAGCCCAGAACTGAGAGTCAGAGTGAAGGGAGGTCTAGGATCTTTTGAGTTCATTGAGTTTTGTTTGTCTAAGATATTTCAGCAGCTCAACAGCCTGTAGAGCAGCCTTAGGTACAAATGTGCATAAGTCTTTATTGATTTTTGTGGGAATGTTCGTGTGAATATACTCACTAAAGGACCCATGCTTGAAAATCACTGCTTCATTCAGTTAATGCCTGTTTCTTGAAGTATTAAAAAATTACATATCAGAAATACCAAGAAGATAAAATGGATGTATGTGGCACGAGAGGAAGGACAGCTGAGGTGGAGGTCGGGGTCTGGTGTAAAGAGGCAGAGAACTGTGTGTGCCAAAGGAGCTGCTCAATGGAACTGTGCCAGGAAAGACACTGGAGAATTTACGCTGTACAGACAAAGATGATCTTTCTTTCTGCCCACAGTTAGTCTGTTAACAGCTTGCAAGATCACAGTAGACATGAGGAAGAAATAATTTTAAAAGATCCCAGAAACACCGAGTTGAAAGCAAGGAAGTGAATGTTTATGAGAAACATTTATGAGAATATTAACTGTTGGCAACGTAGGCATCCCTTTCAAGTTGAATGGGAGGAATAGGGTTTAAAATTATAAGGAACCCTTTAAAAATTCATGCCAAGATACAGCTTAATGGGAGCAACAGGGTACTGAAAAATATTTCTAAGAGTATTAGTTGCATCCTTGTTTCATGTGTATAGAGTAAATTAAAAATGGTATTTAGTAGGAATGATAAAGAAGACATCAGGTGAAAAATGCACTCACACACAAATCTGTCAACAGTCATTTATTTACTATTAGTTGGTCAAATAATGAAGCCCTAGTGAAATATTTTCTCAGGTTTTACTTCCTTTGTTATGGAAATATTGACTAAGGAAAATTGAAATAAGAAATAATTACTTATGGAAAAGTGCCTGAAGTCTCTGTCTGTATGGACATTATATTGTCTGTAAGGACTTTATAAATATTCCTAGTGTATGGTGGTTGTAAAGTTTCTTTTCCAGAAAAGGAAATTATTGCTAAGAGGTGTAGAAGATACTGATATTATAATTTCAGCCTTTTTCTTAGTTTTTCTTATACTGATCTGTAGTAGTGGCATTGCAGAATGGAGATTTAAGAGACAATGTTGGAAAAAGCAACAAAACTTAAGGTTATTCATTGTGAAAACAAAATGAAGAAGTTGAAACTATTTAGCTCCCATACTTCACAACAGAGGGAAAAACAGGCCATCATCTTTTCAAAGACTTTATAACTTTTCATATATACACGTGTGTATAATTTTCTAGATGCATGCTTTTTTTCTTTTCCTCAGCAGAATTGCCATGTCTGACGCTATGAGCCTGAGGACAGGCAGCAAAAAACTCACTAAAGGCTACACCTTGTAGACACCACTTTGTGTTGTAACTTGTTGTAAAAGACTTTCTGTAAATGCTTACTTTTCTAACATGTTCAAGTTAACCTTTTGACTTAAATGTTTTAGGATCTGTGTTACTTATGTTCTCTAAGAAATAGCTCTGCTAAACATCATTTATGTACATACTCCTGCACCCCTACTGCAAAGGGTTTTGTCGAGATCCCCACCACCTAGGGAGCATTTAAAACTGCTTTTTAATTTTAATAAGTGGTGTCAGCATATGTTGTTTAATAGATGGTTTCACTTGAGCATTTTGAATGATTCACACAGAAACTGAGTTAGAAGGATGAGAAATCAGAGATCATTTTGATGTCAAAAATCAATTTCTTCTAAGCCTTGTGTGTGCAAAGTATGTGAATGAGCTTTGAGACTGAAATTATTATCTTCTACCTCCTGAGCAAAGATTAATAAAATGGATTTTAATTGGGGATTTTGCTACCCATCTAAATAGAAAAATGCAAGCAAATGGAGGGAAAAAAATCTAGAACTGAATTTTCTAAACTAGACTGATACCAATCATTGCAAATATAAACATTCACTGCCTCAGTTTTTAGTTTATCAGCATTAAAGGAACACATTAAAAAGTAATATGCACTTCAGCATCTGGTAGCCTGTGTTTTTATATTTCAGAACAATATTCCTGACTTACAATCGTAATAAAGCTACATCTCATATAACTGGTAGATATTTTGTGCCTTTACTGGTCTTGGATATGCATTATTGCATCCAATCCTTTTATTTAGCACTAAAATATTATGGGCCCACTCTCATTTGTATTTCTGTTCCTTTCTAAGTGTCTGGTTGTGTAAAAGAGCTGCAGATTTGGCAGGGGCTTTCATAGATATGGCAGCATTGATGAGTTCATAATGACTTATAGTGCCCAATATGTGAAAGATGCAGAACAGAAGACAGTGGTTCATTTACTGTCATTTCCTACACTTGCCTCTGCTCATGCAATGTGGCTGTGAAACATTTTCATATTCACAATAATGTGTTTTGCTTGCATTTTGCAGTCATCTTCCACATGTGTAAATGGAGCAACAGGTGTAAGAGTCTTGTGTTTTCAAACTTTATCCCTTTCCACAGATGAAATTGTAAAACATAATAGAAGATGAGGGTATACATGCAGACAAGAAAATGTCTGTGCTTATGTTTTTTAATATATTATGTGTTAAAAATGCACACACGTTTAACAAGCCCAGTCCTTTTGATATGAGGACGACTTTAGAGAGAAAATTATAGATGTAGAAATACTATAGTATGCACTCAAATTCAGGCTTGGCACAGCACCACATAATAAATTAACAATGTTGTTCATAATGCTTGTTGCAATTAGAGATTGGATTTAACTGCAGTGAGTGACATGACCAGATGACATCAGGGAAAATAAAAGCTCTTTTGTCAATACTCTTGTTTTCTATCTTGCTACTTGTCATTAAAAAGTCAATATTAAGTCAAAAGTTTCTGTTTAAAAGGATGCAAGATCATATGCCCAGTACCCAGCATTTTCTGAATCCTGTATCTCAGTTGTAAATGTGTGTTCACTGTATTCAGAATATTTACGAATTGTGGGTCACCAGTGTATATTCAGCTCTTCCTGTCATATCTGTTCAGATCTGTAGATTTGTAGCTTCTCTTCTGCTTGAATAAACTGGTGCAGTTCATGCAAAATTACACATAACTGAGCCCAAATAACACATTTTGCTTTAGCTTCCTGTTTGGGTTCAGTTGTGGCTAAAGTTTTCTGCTTGTGCCAGTTACAGTTCACTGTAACTGGCACAAATGTAAATGGTATATATGACATATAGATATCATATGTATATGTATCCTCAATCTTACTTCTGTGAGATTCTCCTTTCTGAGCTGGTCATACAAAAAACCAAAATTTCCCATCAACAAAGCATTTAAGACCACAGACAACTACTAAATGAATCAGTTAAAGAGATTATCTGTGAGCATTTATCATTCAGTTTTCAAGAATTCTTTTCAGGAAATTTTGCGTCACCGGGTAAAGGCAGAGATCTTTGCAGCAAGTCACTGTACCAAAGGAAGTGGGGAGAAAAAAAGAAAATTTCTGGCCTTGTAAATTCTCTGATGAGTTGAATTAAGGAGAAAGGAGGGAGTTACTTTCTTGTCTATTTTAAAAACTTAATAAATCTGAAAGGACTAAAACAAAACTAACAATAATTTTCAAAAGTAGATTACCTTTCAAATGCTAATGTGATTATGAGAATCAAGAGCAGCAAATCATAAAAATCATGGTAAAACATGTGTGATACTTTAACATGGCTAACTGAAGCCAGGTGTGAACCAGCAAGCTTTTGTGGTTAATTCATGTCCCTCTGGTAGAACACTTTGGGACTGGTTTGGAACATTTTTAAAGTTAATGGTTTAAAAGAACCCCATTAACCTGCATTATGGTTGTTGGTTTTTTTTTTCCAAAGAGGTAGTTTTATGAAGTAAAAACACCCAAATTCTTCCTTGTAAACATGCAATATATTAAATTACCTATAAAAGAAGTAGATGCTGCTTCCAGGTATGGTCATGAGCAAATCCAATGGATAAAAGATTGTCTCAGGGAAAGCACAAGGAGAACCTATCCATTTGAGATACCCCTCTGAGAATGGTTCTTCTGCTCTTCCTCCTTATTCTGCCTTGGTGATATGAATATAACAATGCAATTCCACCTTAGAAAGGCCAGCATTCTCAATAGATGTCTTGTCAGTGCCACAGGATGTGTGCATGTGTGGGGGTTGCCTGGGACAGAGCAGTGATTCTATACACTTGTCAGTGGAGGGGCTCAGAAATTTTGAGCAGAATGTTTTTCAGAAAATGCCAATTAATTCAGTTGTAAATGTTATGTGGGAATGTGTCAGGATTGACTATACTTTGTTTGTTTTGCTTTCAATCAAAACAAAGCATTCTGATAACTTTTTTATAATCTTGTCATGACAGAATATTTGAATGTTTCATTTTGGAAGACATTTCATTCAGGATTGTGTTCGATATTATAAATTGGGAAAAAAAAAAGACTCAGAATTAAAACTTTTCATATAAGTTTGCCTTAGGTGAATTAAAAAATAGACCTACTATTTTCTTTGTTTTGGTTTAGGACAGGTGAAATTTTAATGTGTCAGTGCTTTCCAGGAAATGAAAATTCTGCTTTCATTAAAAGTATCTGACAGAAGTCTATCTCTCATTGTTTAAAACTGAAAGTTTTACAGTTTTCAAAACAAATTAAATGTGTAGTTAAATGAGTGGAAATTGCATAGAAATAATTTTTTGAGTTGTTTATTTACATATTAAAAAAATTTAAAAAAGGATTTTTTAGGTATTAAGTTACTGGAAAGATTTTTATAAATGTCCAAACCAATATTTGAATATCTGAGTCCTGTCATTGGGCCCTACTGAGAACAGCCTGGTTTTCCTCATTGCCTCCCATCAGGTGTCTACACCCATTTATGAGATTCTCCCCTGAATCTTCTCCAGGCAGAAGAGTCTCAGCTCTCCTCACATGAGATGTTCCAGTCCCTCAGTCATCTCCACAGCCCTTCACTGGGTTTGTTCCAGTAAGTCCATATCTCTCCAGTACTAGGGAGTCCAGAACTGGGCTCAGCATTTCACACATGGCCTCAACAGTATTGGGTAGAAAGAAAAGGCAGCACCCTTCACCCTGCTGGTAATGCTCTTCCTGATGCAGCCCAGGATGCTGTTGGTCACCTCTGTCACTGTGGTATATTGCTGGCTGGCATTCAACTTGTTATCCACCAGAATCCCAAGCTCTTTGGATCTGTTCCTCAGAGACTCAGTGTATACTGGTGCATGGGGTTATTGCTCTGCATTGGCAGAACTTTGCATTTTCCTTTTCAAATTCTCTGCCCAGTTCCACCCTGTGTCAATGTTCGCTTCCTCTAATTTTATATTTCTGAACTTGCTGAGGGTTCACTTTGGTCTAGGTTTTTAATGAAGAAGTTAAACAATATTGGCCTCCCTGTTGACCCCTGGGGTGCACCAGCAGTGAGGTGCCTCCAGCTGAGTTTTGTGCTGTTGATCACCTCCTCCTGGGCTTGTCTGTTCAGCCACGTTGAATCCACCTCACTGCCAATTTACCAAACCCATAAATGTCACCTTGTCTGCAAGATTGTTATAGGAGTCTGTGCCAAAGGCCTTAATAAAGTTGAAGCAAACAACATTCATTTTTCTTCCCATCATCTGACAAGGTAGTCCTTTCAGTGTGTGAAGGTATCTGCTCAGTTAAGCATGACTTTCACCAGGTAAAGCCACATCGACTTCCTCTGATCACCTTGTCCTTCATGTGTTTGGAAAAGGCTTCCAGAATTAGTTGTTCCATGATCTTCACAGGGACTGATGTGAGGCTGCCCAGGCTGCAACTCCCTAGATTTTCCTTTTTGTCCTTCCTGAAATAACATTTGGTTTCCCTGAAGATAGGAGCATAGCAGATAGGAGCACTTTTTTTCATATTTCCTTCACTTTCATATTTTCCCTTCTTCTATGAACAGACATAGTGTTCTTGTATCCATTTATTCCCTTATTAGATGCACAAGCAAGGTTATGGATTTCCTTGACATATGCACAGTCATTGCTGTAGACTCCTGCTCAAAACAGTGGGTAGATTAAGAAACAGAATACTCAGATAGTACCCTGAAAGAGCTTTTTTCTTCATCCTGCTTCTCTTTTTAATGTACATCCAGAGGTTATTTAGCTTTTATTACAGACAAGAGAAAGAGAGCCACAGGGCTTTTTTCTTCCCAAATGAAGTTCCCTGGACCCTTCAGTCTTCATGACCAAGCCTACAACTGACCTGGCCTGTCTTCCTGGTTGGGCTTGAGAGCTACTTTAAGAAAAGTGACTTTAACTAAATCCTGCTTTGTAACTGCTCTGTCAGGAGGTCAGTGACATATGCAGCCCAAAACCAACAAGGTTTTAGAATTTATGATAGAGACAAGTAATAGAGAGTTTGTTGCTCCATTTAGCACTGTTGCCTACATGTTGGCTCTGAGCCAATCTGTCAGCAATCTGTCTAAGGCTGAAGTCTTTGTCAAGAATAGGAAACAATACGAAGATGTAGAAAACTCCTGCTCATGTGGAAACTCATAAACATGCAGAACCAGGACACCAGAGAAATATCTGAATACAACTGTTGAGATAAAGGAACAACATTTAAAGGAACAACATTAAACCCTAGAACTATGTCCAGTAACAGTGAGACATGATTTAATGGAAATTTTTATGTAAATGGTTATGGGAAAATTAGGAAAGAAGAAAATAAGCTGAAAATAGAATTGTCTTCTTCTAGAGACCACCGGGCTAGATCAGAATAATAAAATATTCCAGATCAACTCATCTGGTACTCAAACTACATAGTTCTTTTACCCATGGGGAAATTTTAAATATGCGGACATCTGCTGGCTTACAAACATTCAAACTTGGTTCATTAAAGTGCAGTTCTACTCTTTAAAGCAGATAAGTGAGAATGATATCTAAGACCTTCATGTTTTGTGATCTCTCAAAGGTCATGCTATCTGCTCACTGGTTAAAAGATGCTTCTGTAATACCAGTACACAACCTTATTTCCTCAAGGTAGTCTGAATTTTCTGCTTATTTGGTATTGCCGTGAGAATATTCTCTGCATGGTACATTTGCAACCTAAATTTTCCTAGACATTTTTAAGTAATCAGAAAGAAGAAAACATCACTGTGGGAGAGGCAGAAGGAGAAATAGAAGCATATTCTCACTTGGTCTTGCTATCTTTGATCCTTTGGGGCTCATTTTTTTCTGTGCCCTTACCAACTCTGATCAACACAAGCCATAGAGGGGACATGGCTGAAGCAGCCCCTTTGCCTCTTGCCCTTAGAAGCTGATTTCTTGTTACCTTATTCCAGAAGTCACAACCTGAACCTCATAGTATGAAAAGCAGCCACGAGCAATTGTTTTGTGGAGAGCTGCTATACAGTCTCCAGAAGAGAATAATGAAGAAATTTTAATTCTATGCTACAGACCTGAATTGGATCTCAAAAAGAAGGTGCTCAGGAGTGAACCATGAAGAAACCACAGTGTTAACCTATGATGAGGAAAACAAATTCCTCCATTAGTTTGGAGGAGGAAACGAATCCATTTCTGGGTGTTAATTTAACCAGCTAAGTGATCAAAGTCATTTTTGAAGTATATATTTCTCTCAGCTTTCATTACTCTTACTGTATGCAAAATCAGTCCTCAAACATGGATTGGAAAGAGTAGCTGTAGTGTCCAGGTAAATAATGCCCAGTTATTGCTCCTGTCAGTCAAAATAGCTATATAAAACTTATTTTTAAAAGGAAGGGAAGTTCTGGGAAGTTCCGGGAAGGGAAGGGAAGGACGTGTTTGTAAAATCACCATTTATCATCCTAGATCACATTTTTTGATATATGAAATGTATTATTTTCATACAATCCAAAGAAGGCTCCTAAATTTTTTAAAGTAGGATTAGAGTATATTGCAGTATTAAAAAAAAAAATTAGAAAGCTGTTCTGAAGAGGGATATTCTAGCAGTCTTCTTCCTTCCAGAAGGCAGCAACCACTTGCTGGGTCATTATTGAAAGGACCTAAATTTTCCATTTAGTAATTTAGGAGTAAATAGAAGAAAGTAAACTAGCCCTTATTCTCCTGTACAATATCAGAGATGCTTTGCTTAATTTATTTTACAGGTTATAGCAAGGACATACCTTATCTGCTGAGACATTTCTGAATGTGTTTAATACAACATTGGTTGTATTAACGAATTGCTGTCATCAAAATATAGTTTAATGCCATAATCTAGTCCTATAAAGGTAATTAAACATATTGTTTTGTTACAAGCCTCAAAGCTCCACAAGAGTAGAATTCTAAGCAAAATCACATGGTTGTTAATATTATTATTATAAAAAAAGAGAAAAATATTGCTTTTCTCCTTCTTCATTGTGAACATGAAAGAGTATCCAATGATATGTTGTGCCCATTCTTTGCTCCCCTCCCCGTTTTTACATAGGATGGATGTGCCCTCACAGTGGAGAAGGCTTGCATGGCCAGGGAGTCTGGTCTCTGCAGGCTGCCTTCATTAGCTGCAGAAATTGGAGGATGCACAAGGAGACTGGGGGATGGGGGTAGGCTGGAAAACAAAAGTTCCTCTTTGGATGCTGTCCAGATAATTGAATTTTATTTGTTGTAGACATGTGAGAATTCCATAAATCAATTGTTTTTTGCATGATCACTTAAAAGTTGTTCTGCTACCACTTTACACTTTTGCCTGTGGATGGCACAGAGTCAACGGGATCCTAATGTTGGATACATAAAATGCTGCATATCATCAAGTGCTCTTAAAAACCCAACTATGAGGCATCCCAAAATGGACATCCATATTTGCTGAATATTTTTGTCTTCAATTACCCTTTGTTTCTGTTGTAGGTCTGCAGCTTGGGGACAGCCAACCTTGTGTCTTCACAGGAATGCTACAAACGTAAACTAGTTGACATTTTCAAATAACTTTCATTCAGAAGGTGCAGTGATGGATGCCAGTAGTAAGCTTATGGAAAATTAATTGCAAAATGTTGCAGATTTCCTTACTTACTGACTGACTCATTTTGAACTGAGGTAGGAATCCTGAAGAAAAGCTGGTACAAAATTAATTAGTTCACTTACCAAGTGCTATATGAAAGCACAATGGGAGTCAGTTAAAGTTGCACAGCAATTTTAATTCTTACATTACATACTTCCTAAAAAGTTTGCTTTGCAAATTTATTATTCTCGTAATGCAGATATTTTGTGGTTTAAGCACAA
The DNA here is from genome assembly GCA_013396995.1 of Dicaeum eximium. Lineage (NCBI taxonomy): Eukaryota > Metazoa > Chordata > Aves > Passeriformes > Dicaeidae > Dicaeum > Dicaeum eximium. The sequence goes on from VWZP01006390.1 coordinate 885,512, forward strand.
TGTAAGCATTCCTATAATGATTTATATGGTGGAATTTTTACTGTGTTATGTGCAGTAACTGGTTCTTTTTTCTTACCTCAATTACACTCACTAACAATGACAACTAAACTGTCATGTTCTTTAGGTCACATCCTGCAAGGCCATGTGGCCATTTCCCTCTATAAAAATGTGTTTATTGTGGATCACCACCAATTTCTGCAATGCACATATAAAATACTGTTTCATGGAGTTTTGCAAATGTGTATGCAAAGTGTTGTTTCCATAAACTTTAGCATGAAAATATGTTTGTAAGCAATTTTTATTTTAAGAAAAGAACAATGTTACAATTTAAAGATCTAATGTGTTAAAGCAAACATATAGAGAAGAGAGCTGAAAGCTCTGACAACAAGAGGTAAAATTGCAAAGCTCATATGTAAGGTACACAATGAGTATTCTATTTATAACAAATCCCATCCCTGTGGGTGATGTAGTACTGGACCTTTGCATCTGAAAAGAAGCAAGAATGATACACTGAGCTAAAGCTGAATCTGCTTTTTGAGACAGGCATTGATTCCACTCCCACCTGTTCTCAAGAGTTTGATTTCAATCTTCAGGAATACAGCACACTTCAAGTCCAATAAGGTTATTTTTTTTAAATTACATATATTGTATCATTATCTTATACACACCAAAACAGATGCAAAAGTTAGGAGGGCTGTTTGCTGTTTTGTTTGTTTTTGTTTTTGGGGGTTTTTTTGTTTTTTTTTTCCTGGAGAAATGCTATCATGACACAAAAAAATCGTATAGATTTCATCTGCACAGAAGGTGAATGTTCTAGCATGCAGAAAATTTTCCATGCTGCTATGACACAGCCAGGGGTACAAAGGTAGCTCTGTTACACCTGTGTGTCCAGTGTTGCTTCTGGCATGTCCCTTGCTGTAAAGTCCATAAACTCCCCTTCAGTGCTTTTTTAGAGCTACACTTTAGCTTAGCTCTGACTTGTGTCCCTCTAAGGGATTTTCCTTTCAGGATTTTCTTTGAAATTTGACATCTATCTATATCTATATCTATCTATCTATCTATCTATCTATCTATCTATCTATCTATCTATCTATCTATCTATCTCTATCATCTATCTTTAAATTGATAACATTTAAAGAAACAAATAGTTGAATTCTGGCAACTCTTAGTACTCAATTAAAAATACATCCTATTCAATACCAGCATTTTTCTGAAGAATTTCCTTACAAAGAATGTGTACCTGTGATGGATTTCCACATTTTTTCCAATTTACCAACACTGCATCTTCTGAGGTATCAGCACCTTGGTCCTCTGTTACAGTGTTTTTCAGTTGTAAGGTTTTTAGATGCAATCTTTTTCATGGAGTGTTTTGCTCTTTTGAGATATGATGTGTTATAATTCTCTTACTGATAAAGTATTAATAAAATATTTTTCTTAATATTGTTGGTTTGTTGAGCAGTTCTTTACACCATTTACCCATTACTTGCTTTATTTCTTTTCTGTTTGAGAAATCCTTCCATGCTTACCCTAGGATATCTCTAAACTTGCCTGTTGAAATCCTATTAAGCTGATAAAATTTTATTATTTCTCCATCAGTACCCAATTCAATATGCTTAAAAGTACTTACTTTTAATATGCATACTTCCTTTTCTCTTGTCTCAGGCTGCTTTTTTTTCTGCTCTCTATCTTTCATTACATATAGGATTTTTACCTGTTCTTGTCATTTTTGGAGGTATTTTGGAGAAAGTTATTTTTCTTTGTTTGGTTTTCTTTCTTTCCCTTCATTCTACTTACTCTTACTTCTCCAGATTTCTATACAGTTTATATTTAAAGCAGATACTATTCTGACAGGTTTTGTGGTACCACATGAAGAAAAGCTATAGAAACAATGTTTTTTGGTGGACCTAAATTTTAGTACCCCAATATTGTTCTTGAGGCAAATTTGAATTTGCTTAAGCAATATGTCTGCTCATCCAATAACTGTCTCATTGCAGAAGCAGTTTTGCTTCTGAATTCAAACATACATTTATGAACTGTGATTTTATTTTTAATACTTTATGAGGGCTGTGATTTAAAGGCATTGCTGCTATTTAATCCTGTCTGTTGTTTTCTTCATGAATTGATAGTTTCTTGTTACGTATTTAATTACCATTTAATTTGTAAGTTCTTTTCCAACCACTTTATGAAGCACCCTTTCTTTTGTTAATTGCTTTGTAATGAGAAGCATGTGAAAGAAAACATAAAGGTCATCATGTAGCTGAAAAATGTTCTTGACACATCTTGGCCTCTTTTATGACTGCTGGACTGTTGCCATTTGCTTCAAGGGTGGTATGAACAGGGTCTGGAGGGTAATGTTCTTCTCTCATCTTTGCAGCATGAATACACCTCCAAGTCAAAAGTCTAATATCTGATACATGTATTTTCTTATCCTCTCAAATAGCCACAATCAAAACCCAGGCTCTAAATGTATTCATTTCGTTGCACAGCATGTTTTACAAATTCTGGTTGTTGTGAACTAAGTGTGAGCTTTTAGTGCTTGCCTGGCTCTCTGTAAATTCCCATTTAATTTAAGCACATGAATTGATAGTTTTGGTGGTGGTGAGCAGCAAAGACACACGAGCATATGAGGCCTTGGAGGGAAAAAATACTCTTCTGGATAACCCAGGATGAGATCAGGTAAAGTGTAAGAGAGATTCACAAAAGCCCAGTGTTTCAAAACAGACATCAGTTTTCAGAAGGAGCTTGGTATGTACAACTTGCACAACTAAACATGCCAGTATTTTAGGGGAATGTAATCCTTCAAGTGCAGAGTGAAAGATAGTTGTTGGCTCTATATCCTGCTGATGAATTTTCTTTTAATTTTATTCCAGAATAATCATTCTGGAGTTGATTCTCACGTTTAAGTTATATTCTGGGACATGATGGGGGCACAGTATTCCAAACTTGTGGACATCTGTAGCCCCCAGTAGGGCCCAAGAATTTTTCAAGTATAATCTGGTGCATGAAATTCACACAGCATGACCAGAAATCCATTAAAAAATATTAATCAGCCATTTATAATTTTTTAAAAATTAATGTGAATATAGAAGATCTTGAGTAGGTTTTCCTACAGCAAAGATAAACTAAGTGGGATATCACCCATTAGCTACTTATGATACTTCACTGGCCACTTAAAACTTCAGCTTTCTTTCATTTGGATGTATCCAATTATCCTTTTTTGGTTTTTTTTTAGGTTAATAAATGTTTGTCAGGCTTTCTGAGCTATACTTCCATACTTCCATACTTATATACTTCCATAAACATTCAATTCTAGTATTACAACTTATTTTTAAAAATGGCATACAGCACATCTAGTGAAGTATTATTCTTGGGCTTGAAATAATGACTGGCTTAAGAGTAATTCAACAGATGTAAATAAAAATGGTAAATGAATATGGGTCTGCTTTTCAAAGGACTCAAGTGTCCTGCTTGTTTCCTGCTACAGTAAGTTATCATTCATATAGATACCTTAAGTTTGTTTTGAAGTTCATTTTAGTATTAAAAAAACCCCAAGAAAGCTATATTAAGAATGATTTTATGCATGTTGTGACTTAGGAATAAATCTGGTTCAAAATACTTTTTCAAGGCTATTGGAAAGGATCTTCTGTGCCCTCCTTGGAGAAACCAAATCTTTCCTCTGGAATTTAATTATTCTAACAAACAAAGGAGAAACCAAATCTTTCATCTGGAATTTAATTATTCAAACAAACAAACAAACAAACAAACAAAAAAGCTTTATTTTGGGTGAGTTAGAATGTTGCTCCGTGATATAGTCAGAAAAAATGTTCTCAAACAACCACTGCAGAAAAACATCATTATGCTCACAAACAGAGTCGTTAGAGATGAATGAGCAATGAGTGGACAGAATGTGTTGCTTGATAAATTTAGCTCTGCCTCTGACTGCTGCTTGTTTGTGAGCTGCTTTGGTCTTCCTTGAATCCGTTTGTTGCTCTAAATTAGCCTCCAGTCATGGTGGCAGCCCCTGTGTGTTCCCACGGCCCTGGGAGCAATGCCAAACATGTTCTGCTGCAAGCAGAGCCCTCTGAACAGGCTGGAGGGGATGGGCCAGAGTCAGGATCCAGTCTTAGCTCGGCCTCTGGGCAAAGCCTGAGTATTTATCTCCTTCTGGTATAAAGCCAAGTAAATATTACTGATATATGATAATACAGATACATTACCCAGGTATAGAAAACAGACTGAGAACATGGAACCACTTGATCTCATCAGAGGCAAAAATCTCAGCCAAATATGGTGGAGCAACTATCTCTAAAGCACATCCTAATCTCAGCAGAATGGAAAAGAAATGGAACCTCTGAGTACGAAAATCTGCTGGTGCAGTTACTGTCTTCGAAACAAGCTGTGAGCAAACTTGCTACCAGCATGTGTGCTCTCACTGAAGAAACACAAATTGAATCTAGGGAGAACTTGAAGGAGCCCATGCCAGCTCTCAGCACTGACATTAAAATGATCTTCACACTAAGATATTATAGCAGGAAAATAAGAAAGAACTCTACCTGTAACACAGCTACCTACCCACAGTGAGATCAGAATAATCAGATTATTGTACTCACAGTGGTATTTGCAAGAATATGTTAATATTCAGAAATAGAATTCTTACCTACTAGATCAACCACAAGCTGCCTTAAGACAAGAGACTAACACAGAGCCCAAGGGAACCTAGTTGTGATTCAGGCCACTGTTGTGCAAGAGAGATAAGAGCTCCTTTAAAGATGTGAAAATAAGAGACAAGGCACAGCTAAAACAGAGAATCCAAACAGGCAGGAGCCACACAATGATGTTGGTCACCTACAGCTGGCTTTAAAAAAACACTGATTGAAGTATACAGACAGCATTGATATTGTAGCTCTGTTAGAAGATATACAGTCACATTAAGAAAACAGTAATGAGCATCATCATGGTGAAGTGGGTAGAGACACAGATTCAGAGACTTGTTTTAGGCAGCAGAACCACCTGTGAAAGGTATATTTTTAAAAAGAGCATAAGAAAGCAACCAAGCAATAAAAGTACAACAAAATTTCCAATGAACTATTAAAATTTAAGAAGGTGTAAATTAAGTCTAAGTTATTTGTATGTCAGGAATTCTGTAAAAAAACAATTAGTGCAAAGTAGTATTTTACTAGGTACAGAAAGTTTTTACCTCACAAGATCCCATCTGATTTTTAAAGTTTTATATAAGCTTAAGAGTTACACAGAGGTTTTAGTAAGAAAATATGAAGGCATTACATAAAAACAAGTATATTGTGGCTCAAATATTTTCAATTTTTTTAACTGCTTGAGAAAAGATAGAAACACATGACCTTGCAAGAAGATATGTGATGTTATAGCTCAAGAGAGTACTGTGGTCACAATGAAAAGTTTGGATTCCCAGGACAAGTACTAAACTTTGACTTTGCAGAGTGTAACAAGGGAATGAGGTCTCTGCCTAATTTGTTATGAAGTGATGCTACTCAGAGCCTACAACTGACCAAAAGGAGGTTGTAATGAAGAGGTTATTGGCCTCTTCTCTGAAGTAACAAGTGATGGGACAAGAGAAAATGTCCTCAAGTTGCACCAGGAGAGATTTAGAATGGATATTATGAAAGCTTTATTCACTGGAATAATTCACTGGAAGGGTTGTTAACATTGGAACAGGCTGTCCAGGGAAGTGCTGGACTCACCATCCCTGGAAGTACTGAAAAGAAGTGGGTGTGGCACTGAGACATGTGGTTTAGTTGTGGACTTGGCAGTGCTAGATGAACACTTGGCCTTCATGACCTTGATGGTCTTTTCCAACCAAAATGATTCCATGCCATGCTAAGGTAGGAAGTAATTATTATAATGGAAAGGGGAAAAATGCCATGGTAACTGCAAAAATCTGTCCTTGTTTTAGGTGGCCTTTATTGACTTCTAATTTGTGCTGATACATGCTGGTGGTCAATTGACCATGAATTAGATGAGAAACAGGATGTAAAGTACTGTTTAAAAGCTGTGCTTGAAGTGGCAAGAAACTCCAAATAAATCTAAAACTATGAGTGGATGCTGAGCAAGCTTGCTTAGTAATAATCTGATAATACCAAGAAATCAAACAATGTAATACTTGGAAACATTTCTTGCTAATAATGCCTTGTGAATGATGTGCAGCAGAAGCAAGATTTTCTATTTCTCTAATGAGCATATTTAGGCACCAACAACCACTGAGGACAAGCAATGCTTCATGTCTGTATCTCAGTCTACACATTTTTTACCAGGATTTATGGTGAGCACATACAATAAGCATGAGAAACACCTGGTGTTGAGACACACTTTTTGATGAGGAAGGACAGCTGATATATAAAAAGAAATATTTGATAAAGATTTCAAGGGGGTTAATGAAGATTAATACCTGTGAAAGTAGTGATTTCTGATCATTTATGTGGGCTGAAGTGCTGTGGTGTTAGAATAAAAGCTGATTGAATATCTTGTGGTGGGTTTTTTACATATTTTTTAAATGTGTGGCTCACCACAGTAAAAAAGTTTAACACAGAGCGAACCAAGCCTGAGAAGTTTCATGTAAAATACCTGCAACAGGAAGAATGTGACTATGGTGAGTTGTTGGAGTGGTCCAGGATGCCTAGCACCCTTTCTGCTTCATTGTCAGCCCTGATTATTATTCTTTTAAAGTATGTGATATGGAGAATTTAATAACATTTCTGTTCCTAGATGCAGACTTGGCGAACAGAAGAAGATGACATTGGTTATATCCAGCTAAGGAAAAATCTCTGAACCAAGATCTTCAACTTTCACTGAATTTGCTATTTTCCAAAGCAAGTTCCTAAAGCACACTTGTCATGAATAGATGTGGAAAACAGACCCCACAGGGTCATACAGGGGAAAGTGAATGAGTTTTCTCTCTTAGATATTTGTACTATTTTACTTCTTTTGGTCTAATCTATTTTTGATTTTCTCTCTCTCTTTTTGAACCTCACTTACTCTGTATGGAGGTTAGAACTTCTTGATAAATCCAATTAATTTGTGACAGTTGGCACCTACATAACACACACTACATCTTTACATAAAACCTCTTTTGAAATAGTTGTTGTTGCATATGTAACAAGAGTCAGTGTTTGAATGTGAATTTTTTGGTAGGATCATTGTACGCAAACAGAAACAAGATCTATTAGAATTTTACTTCCATTAACTTTTAACTTTTAAAAAATTAAATAATATCCAAAAGATTAGTACCAATTCCACATATCTATCTGAGCCAGGCAAACCATCAGATTTCTGAATTACTGAAAACTAGTTAATTGACTGTAAACTCAATGTACTTTTTGTAATATGATTCCAGATTAATATGAGAGAAGAGACTCTGGAAAAATCATCCCATGATTTGGGATAAGGGATGACAAGTGGCCAAGGATGTTTGCTGTAGATGCAAGGGCGGGTACTTGTAGAGGACAGTGGAACATGGGTCACATGGATACAGTTCAGCTTGGAATTCAACTATAACAAAGCATTTGAATCCAATGAGTTTGTACCTGAAACAAAGAAGTGAAAGAATCTTTCATACCCTCTCTGCTTTATCTAGTCTAATGCACTAACAAGGAATGTATGTGTTTTTATTTCTTAAAAGAGCTATTTTTCAGGCAAATATTTCTTGATTTCTTTTGATATCAAAAGACGTCACCTGAAATCAATGATCCACTAATTTTTCACTGAAAAGACAAAAAAAAAATTAAATTATATTTAACTGTTAATGGATGCTGTTATATTTACTATATACTCACTATTACATATAAATAATATTTTCAATCTGTATTTTCCCTGGTGGCATATTTTTCATACATCTGGTATTAATACACTTGTGTGAGAATTTTCTTAAAGATTCCCAAAATTGTATTCCCAGTGGTTAACCCCTATATTGTGGATAAAGTAAGCAATGCATCATTTACCAGACACACTGAGTAACTGTAATGCTTGGGATTCAGAGTTCATCTTATTATCTGAACACTGCTAGCTGGCACTAGGCTTCATATAGCACATCAAATTTCCTTGGTCTTTGAAGTTCTGTAAAGCCATCTTTTAGACAAAGGGAAAGGTGGAATAAGAAAGCCAAATTTATAAAGCCAGGGTTCAGGGCAAACCTTAGATCATCTTTTCACTGGCAAAGATGGTACCTGTAATTCAAAGGAACTACATCAGAATAATTAAGATCAGGGAATGACCCTTCAGGACACATCCTGCTGACTCTTTCTCTGACCTTTTGTACAGCTCTGTAGCAAAACTGGGACGGGGAGATACTCCCAATGGGTTACCCAGGGATCCTCATGGCATGAAGGATGTGTGGGTGCCATTAAACTGATGCATCAGTTCTGTCTCTGCATTTCCACCCAAGGGATGTCTGAGCTTGGCTGGGATTGATGGGATGTGCTGGGTAGCACGATAGGAATTGCTATGTGAGAGAAAGCCCTATAAAAGAACAAATAAATTATGGGTACAACCTAGTCATGTAAAATACTCCCAGACATGTGGAACTAGGAGGTTTGTATAACTTTCTGTAGCCTCTGGCTGGAAATGGCACAGATCTTTCCATTGGAGGCAAAACATGGCCCTTCTGAAACAAGGGATGAGTGTTATCACTCAGGATTTTTTTTTTCTGGTGTGGGGCCTGATAAGGCTTCCTGTGTTTGCCTAAGGTTTCAGAACTGGTGCTACTTGTCCACTTTTGGGGGGAAATGGGGGAAAGGAAGAAAAATAATTATATGGTTGCTTCAAAAGCTTTTGCTGACTTGAGAATCGCTTAATTCAGCTCTTTATTGACTCTTGCCAAGGAAACAGATCGATGGGGCTTTCACCAGAATAATTTAGGGGAGAGTTACGTGTGGCAAGAAGAACAGGAATTGTTCTGGTTCTGCAGTGAAATAGCCATGGGAGCTGGTTGTCAATTTATTGGAACAGGGATTTGTTTTCTGGGTATGCATAGCAAAAAGGAAACTGCACCCCTTTCTTTTCTCAAAATCTAGGTCTTATTTTGATAATGACAGTAATAAAGAAAGGAAAATAATTTTTCCTCCCGGGAAGAGGGGAGTTGTAAAGAAAAAGCTACATTATCACCATGATTTCTCAGCAAAACTCATATTGATGCCACTACTTAGAGAGAAGTTTTTGGACCTCAAAAGATACATTAGAACACTTCATTGGCCAAAATGAAGGATGCTGGTTATCCCACACTGCAATGTGTTTTTATTGCTCTGTCACCATTTCTTGCTTCCAAGGAGGTAACACGTCTGGATAGAATTTGAATCTACACTCCAGTGAAGGTTCATGTAGCTATAACGACCTGAAAATGCTGTTTGTTACCAAATTCTTAATCATTTTTGTCTCTGAATCTTGTAGCTTTGCAAAGCTCCCTGTAGGTGAGTACAGATTATTGCTAGCCCAGGTATATGCTGAAATTCAGTAAGACTTGGTCACTTTGAAATTATATCACCCTCAAGTAGAGTATGGCCAGATTTCCTTTGATTTCCACCAGCTGTAATTTTTCCATACATATTAATGTTGATGGTATGCAGTAAGTCTCAGGAGTTTCCTGGAAGCTGGCAAATCTTTTCTATGCCAATAATGTCAACCAAGAGATGTCTAGTGTTGCTAAGTTGAGTGAAACACTTTTTACTGCTTTCTTTGTACAGAGAATAAATTAAAATATTTGTTAAACCTAGGTTGTTTTAACTCAAAAGATAAAAACTTGGATATTGATGTTTTCCAAACAGGAATTATTTTTTTAAAATTCAATCTTAGAAGTTAATTACATTTAATAGTGAAATAGATGAAAAATAATTTAAAAATTAAAGAAACCCTCAACAAACAAAAAACCCCACCCAAGCTTAACAATTTCATTTGATCTGAAATGGAACAGCTTTCACTCTTTTATTTTACTGTGGAAAAAAATAGCCAATGGCTGATTGTCAAATGGGATAAGTCAGATGTTTGTGCTGCCCTAGTTATAATCACCTTTCAGTTCTGTGACAGTTGAAGACAATTTGTATGTTTGATGTTCTTTTTCTTACAGCCCATTTTTACTGAAAAAATAAATACTATCCTGGACCTCAAACTGTGCATTTTTTTTTTAAATAATGAAAATTACAAGTATTAAATTACAAGTATTACAGTACTTAATTACAAGTATTAAAGCTTGAAACTGTGAACAAAAGTGGTATTTTACCAGTGACACAAGGTTGCTGGTTTGCTGTGGAAGGCTGTGTGCATCCATGAAAGTAATTAATGCTCAGTCCTGGCTGCAAAGGGATAACAACATTCTTTGACATTTTCTATCTTACATCATGCTGTGCTCGCCCTTATTCATGAGCAAATCTTTGCAAAGGAGGGACATGCAAACTTGTACCTGCTCTCCCCATCTAACACAACTTTCTGGAGCTTCATGTGAAAAAAAGTAATTTTCTCTACCATTAGTTTGAAGAGTAGCAGCAGAAATTGATGTTAGTGTTGTAGTTCTCAATGGCCTTGCTGGCCTTATTTTTTGTAAAATTGCTGAAGTGCTACCTAAATCCTAAAATACTTGAATTCTACCTTAGAATATTGATTCATTTTTCAGTAGAAATATTTTTATTAATTTGAAATTAAATTAAAAAAAAAAAAAGAAATTTTCCTCCCCTTTTTCTAAGGAGCACTTAAGGAAATGTGTTTAGAAATGCCATACTGAAAGTTTTCACCCTTTTAATTGCACGCTGTCCAATTCTGCTCTTTGTGGTTCCTGGAGCTTCCAGTTGAGATCTGGGTCCTACTCCTGCAGGCACTAGCTGTACATAATCAGAAGCACTCCTGTTTCCAAGACCTTCAAGGCAAATGAAGCAAGACAGGAAAAATAAGCACCAGTGTTCCTGCTTTTTCCAGCTGGGCACTAAGGGACTGAGTGATTAGGATACTTGCCCAGTGTCAGTAAAGTTTATTGCAGTAACAGGAATTGAACATATGTCTTCATTTTCCCAGGCTCCTGCTTTAAATAGAGACCCTCTTTCCTTCTGTGAAACCTTATTCTGTCTGAAATGCTGTATTCAAAATTCATAATGGTTGAACCTGAATATTTGAACATATGTTTTTCAAATTTGTTATATTTTTGCAAACTTCAAAAAAATTTGCCTGCTAACATTGTGTTTTCAAAGGGCATTAAATAGTCTGGGCCTAGATGTCAGGCCACGTTTCAAAAGGTTTCAAAAACTTTTACAGTTTAAAATATCTTTCTTATGCAAACAAATCAATATTTATGTGTCCTAGCTGGACATTTACATGAACAAATATGAGTTTTGCCTGGGCAAATACTGATGCATGAAGCCTCCACTGGCACGTCTCAGGATAGAATTTTAACTAAACGTTTTCTAGCAATAAGTGTCCATTTTGAAAGTGTAGACTTTTATTATATAAGGAGAATGATGAAGTTCATATTAGTAAAATCTGGAGAAATAAATGCTAATGGGACAGAGGAGAAATGTTTGATTCAACATTTTCTACTAGCTTTTGAGGTTTAGTAAGTCTTCCTCTCAGAAAGTTTACTCCTTTTGCAGTGTACTCTATATTTTTACCATAATTTCTATATGCAAGTTCTCCTACACAAATAATTTTTTCAATGTCTATTTAACTTCTTGTTTTGAATGACATGCTTTAATTCAGGGCAATAAATCAAGGACTTTTGAGCGGGCAGGGAAGAGAGAAAAATCCTGTGATTTTCATTTCCACAAAAGAGCTGTTTGTGTTCTTTTGCTTAGGATTTGTCTTGGGTTATCCTTGTTAGCTGTAACTGCCCACCAACATCAAATAAAAGATCCTAACTGGAGAACTGGAGACTGTCCAAAGTTTATGGAATTTAAATAAATTTAAATAAATATCATCTCACCTGCAGTGCGAGTCTCCTGCTCAGACTGGGAGGTCTTGATGGAGTCTGTTTCCTTCACTCCAACTAGTGCCCTGGAATTCAATCCAGAAAAAGAAGTAGGTGCCCAAATTTAAAACTGCAATCCAAAAAACCTCTGCCTACTTGCTACCAACTCATAGAAGTGTGTAAACTCCATAGAGTGATTTATTTTTTCCTTCAGACATTCTTAGGTATCTGAAACATGTGCCTCTCCTTCAGATCATCTTACGAAATCCTTTTTCAGCCTCTTCCTTCAGTAGAGATCTGTGAGAGACAGAAGGATGATCTATCTGACAAACTAGATTATTTCAAGGATCAATTTTTCCTTGACCCATTCCTTTCCTTTGAAAATTCAGTTACACCAAACCTTTCACTGATCCCAGCCAATAATGGAGGAGAAGCCCCACATTTTTTATTTGCTCTTGCAGACAGCACCAGCGATGTTTCCCAGCTTTTAGCCAGCTGCAGAGGGGTGCCACCAGCTTCACTGCAAGTGTGTTGGTACTGATACTGCAGTCCCTGGGGTCTTGCACAGTACAGTTGTACCCTTCAGAGCATTGCACCCCTATTGTCATCTCCAGTTCCCTTTGTATTAGCTGGCAACAGGGACCTTCAAAGTATTCCCCTCTTTCTTGTGGTCCACCAGGGCAAGGGTAAAACAAAGCCACATTGGCCCACTTTTGGGAACCTTCTTGAAGCAAACCACAGCAGGGGTTTGTTTTCAAGAATGTTGGGCAGCATAAGCTAGCCTGGCCTTGGGAGTATTCTTACACAAGATTTCTTTCACACAATAATTTTACCTTTGCTGGGAGAATCCATTCCCCTTCCTATCTTTTGTTGTTACATAATTGTCACAGGACGAGTGTGAGCTTCAGACAAGGTGTGCCTTAGCCTCAGGTTTTGGCAACAGTTTAAATTTAAGGAATCACCCTGGCCTACACATTCTAAGGATGGCAGATCAGGTCTATTTATAAAATGAATTATTTATTAGACAAGAGATAATAGACGAAAGATCTTAATCAAAATCACTTACTACACAATACAAAACTAAAAAGAACTACTAGTAGATTACAGCATAACATAAAATAGTGCATTATATCAATGCACTATTATATCAATCAAGATACCTATGTTAAAGCTGGCCAAAAAAATAGAATTGATTAGGAGTTGAATATAATTTACCAGTGAAATGATGATAACATGCACAGATTCCTTCCCTTCATCCCTGGGGAGTAACTGCAAAGCAGGCATCTCTACTCATGGGAGAAACTCCACATATTTCCAGAAAAATGTATAGAAGGTTTCTGCTTTGTGAAAGTTTGGTGTAAAGGAAGTGTCAAAAATCCAGCTTGTCTTTCCAGATCTCACTTAACAAATGTTAAGATGTTTATTGGCAGCTGGGAGGTGCCAGACAAATGTTAACTCCATGGCACAAAATAACTCACTGTAAGACACTTTGTCCTGTTTGAGTTATCTGACTGGTTAACAAACAACAGATAAGCTCTGGTGGGGGTGAGATGCCCTGCTACATGATGTAATTCTGCTTCCTCCTTCACATCCTTTTCACCATGCAGCAAATAATACTAGTTGTTACCTGTCACCACAGGTGTCCTGGGCCACAGACAGTGTGTATTCATTGTCTCTTCATTAAAGGGTAATCCCTCTGGGCCTCAAAATGAAGGATGAATTGTTAACCCCTTTACTTCTACCATAGTTAAAAGCAAAATGAAGCTCGTGTTTAGAAAGAAGGTTGTAAAAATTAAAATGAATACCTCAGTTACTTGTGCTACTTGAAATATAAGGCAACACAACTTCAGGATTTCTCTTTTAAGACATCTCTTCATTTGGACTGACCCCAGTTACTTCACAATTGTTCTCTCACACTCAGCATTCATGGTGTCAGTAGCTGGGTGTATTGGATGCATCTTATGTGCAGAAATTGTCCTCTTGCTCTAGCTGTGTCTTATGGTTTGCAACTTAAAATGAGTCACAAGCAACTTAGAGTTTTATTCCCAAGTGCCCCTTGACTATGAACTGGGGGCAATTTTATCCTTTCTGCTCTCAGAGCATGCCTGAGAAAATTCTTGAGAACTTGTCACAACCCCTAATAGCTGAGTTTGACTCATCAAGCATAGCTCGAGCCTCCAGAGTCCAAATTTCAGAACAGAAGTTGTGTCAAGAGATACTGCTTTCAGCTGAACAAAATCAACACCTTCAGACAAGAAAGAGTGCAGACTGCCAGAGAAGCCCCCAGGGACATGGAAGGTGCAAGGTCAAGCAAGCAGGTCAGGTCAGCAACAGGCCAGCAAGTCAGTGGTAGGATCACGCTGTGCTTGGATGCAACTGCCAGGGTTGGACACAGCCTGTTGGTCAAAGTGTGAGGCAGGTCCATGATCAAGCCAGAGAATCAACTCAGGGCATGAGGGTTAAGGTGCAAATCACCAGAGTACCCTGGCCAGGACTAAATACAACTACAATGCAGCCGTCCTGACCAAAGCTGAGACCAAAACTGTCTGCTAGGACATGAAGAAAAAAAATATTTATTATGTACAAAGAAACTGGCATTGTTTATATAAAAGTTCATTCATAGCTCCTGCTAAAAAAAAGTGCTTGTTATTTCTCATGAAAACTCTAAAGTGCTCACAAAGTCTCATTTAAGCAGAAAGCATCTGGCTTTTAAGAACAATCACTTCTTGCACTTTTTTGCTTAAATGTGAACACAACTTATGAATTTGTACTGTCACATTAGAACTCAAATTTGTATGCTCAATATTAATAAATAATTTGCATTTTTTTTTTGTTAATAGCTCTGCTTCAAGCAGATGTAAGGGATTTTATGAATCAATTCTTCACACATTTTATGGCCCCACACAACCCCTCAAATAGATCATCATAATAAGGGCTGAAGAAATGGCCAACAGATCTTATGTAAGCTCTGTGTTTCTACCTCTGATGAAAACTGGCAAACTTCTGATGCAGTCTTCCTATACTTGTTGTTAATGGATTGGTGCTAAGCCAGTAGGTCCATGTCCTACACTGATGTAGCTAATGAATTCAATTAGCTATCCTTCATGAATTTCAGACTATTTTTTCAGCTCAATTCTCCAGTTTGTAGACATCCAGCACTCTTGTAGATCTCTCCTCTTTTGTGTCATTGGCTAATTAATGTAAGCATCCTATCAGTTTCTTCATAGGAGCTGTTAATGAAAGTATCAAACATCTTTAAACCCAGAAAAGCCTTTCATGGATCTCCATTCAATACTGTCTTCAGGTTGATGGTGAACCATTATTAACTACTCTGTGTGCAAACTGGGCTGTCTGTGTCTCCACACATGAGCTGACTCTGAGAAGCAGTCTCTTTGTCCTGCTTATGCGAGTAGTTTTATGGAGATTTTGGTTTGTGTCACCCAGACTCCTTTACGATGAAGCTAAATCTGAATTTTGACTCCAGACATATAAAGAAAGCTCTGCAAATCTGTGCAGAGACTGGTGGGGTACAAACTAGTGGTTGGTTCTTTTGGTGTCTTTGAACACAGGTCTCTAGCTGTGTCTACTCCTGTTGCATCAAACTATGTTTTGTCTACTCATGTTTTCCATGTTTGTTTATCAGGCTATCATCAAAGACAAATTTGAGAGTTCTATTAAAGTTAAAAGTGTGTTATTAAAAACACACTCTGGGATGATTCTGACTCCATAACTGTGCTACAGTGACTCTACTCCCTTGCTTTAATGTTTTCTTTAATGGATGAAAGCTCCTTTGTGATTTGTACCTGACTAAAGGAGTATAAATCTACAAATGCCTAAACTGCCTCTTGATATGTCATGGGAGCTACAAATCATCACATCAGTCAGAATTTTGTGAAGTAGCATTATAGCCTTTCTTTCTGAAAGCTCCCAATTTGAGCACAGTACATGTCGAAACTGTTTTTTCCCCCTAGTTCACTTATATTTGTCCATTTTACAATCAAAGAATATGTTTAGTAAGACAGTTCTTTCATCTGCATTGGTCCCTGAGAAAGGCTGTAGTTGTCAGAATGTCTGCTGCCAGCTTCTTGTAGGAAATTGAGCTGGTTGCTCATGGCTGCTGCTAGTAAAATGAATTGTAGGATCTTCTAAGCAGCAGGAGCCTCTGTAAAATTATTTCATAAAATGTGTCTTTCCAGGGCAAAGTACCAAAGCATGTAACTGGGGGAAACAAATGAAAGAAAAGACAAGTTTCCTGTCCCTCCTTCTAACTTCAATGAATCCTTCATATTGGGAAGTATCATGTTTCTTGAACCAGCAGAACTGGGATGCTGAAAGTTTGTGAGAGGAAGCTTTAGCTGAACACAGACCAGGATGCTGGGCACAGTCGTCTTCTACCATAAATGGGTGGAGCCCCATTTGTGAAGAGTGTGCCATTTGATACTATTTACACTTTTTCCATGGTACTACCAAGCATTTTTTCCAACTGCAAACTTTTGCTTTGTTCTCTGACTCTGATTTTTTAAGAGCTGTATATTTGCTTAGTAGTATTTACTAAAAGATTTAGTACCCAAAAAACTTTGATGAATTTATCACACTCTCTGCTTTTGGGTCTAATTCTCCTCCTAAGCTTTTAATCAATGTGAAATAATGCATGAGGGTAGTGCCTTTGGTGAAAGCCACAGGAGAATCAGGCCACACATATTTTCCTTATTTATATACCCAGCAGTTCCTGCTCTGAGAGTGATGACAAGAGTGTCAGCATCAATAGTGACTATGGCAACAGGACTACTGCGCAAACAGGCTTATCTTCCTTTGCCATCACTTTGGTAAATCAAGAAGCTCTATCCAAATATGCCCAAGCCTCCTTGGTTTTTGTTGGTGGCATGGCCTAAATGGTGCATCCTTTAGCTCAGCCTTGCGCCTCCTGTGCCTGGACTAAGTCAAAGAGAAGGTCCATCCAGATGGTTTGTGTTCAAAGTGCTGTCACCAGAGAGATACGGGAATGCCCAAATCAGGCCATCACTTCACACAGCAGCCACGATGGCAAAGCACGGGATTCAGCAAGGACTGTAAAGATCTTGGGGAACAAAGCAGGGCCTGGGAGATTGGAGCTTTCCCTGCAGCAACCAATGAGCTGAGTGTGGTGCCTTTCAGAAGAGTGACTTTGATAAGATGAACAGCTGAGGCTGTTGAAAGTGATCTTCCTAGGTTTCTTCAAGGGGGAATTACTGATTTAATCAGTTCACTGGCCTCCACATCAGATCATTGATTCGTATGATGAAGGTCTTAATTAAGGCTAAGGTCTATCACTACATGCAGCAGTCACTTTCTCTGTCTCCTTCCTGGGGATATTTCATCTTCAGAAAGTGATGGGGCAAGCAATAAAAAGCCCATTTTGTAGAGTTTCTGATGAGTTGTGTGGGCCAGTCAAAAGGGAACAAATACTTCTGAGAAGGCTTTGAATGACTATGAGTGAATCTCTGGTTATCATGCAATTGGAAAAAAATAATATCCTTTGTAACATTTCAATTTTTTCAATTTGTCATTGTTGCTTGCGATTCTGGTTCCCAGGACTTAGTGACCATAAATCTTCATGTGAAAGCAATGACTTCTATTTTGATTTGTGTAAGATGTGTTAATATATATTAAGATATGGCAATAAAATCCCAGAGTAGATCAGACTTCAAAGGACATCTTAATGCAATCAGAACAGAACATTTGCAGGTCTAGCTATAGTCCAAATCTTACTGGCTTAGACTTCTTTCCATGTATCAGCCTTCAAGATTCTTTGCTGGTTTAATATGTAGGCATCTTAGACTGGCTGGTTCATAATTTATTAAAAGCAAATCTTCAACCAGAACTTTAAATATCTTCAGAAATGTCGGTTTTTAACAAAGAAGAATATTTATGTAAAAGACCTTGTCACTGTGGCAGAATAATCAAGAGAAGGCCCTTAGCCAGGCTTGAGAAGTAGAACACAGTGATTTTGTGAATGATTATGATTTGATTTTTGCTACTACCACATCTAAATATTGCCCATGCTGTATCTAAATAACAGCTCTATCAAGTATTAGAAAAGATTTTAGTAGGTTGTTGTGTCACAAGCTTCACTGAGACCCCCTTGCTTTCTAAATTTCACAGAGATGCCTAGGTATGGTTAGATCCATTTAGTCTCAGTTTTGATCAACACCTTATAATATAAGAAGATCCATCTAGAAACATACAGGTTTAAACATTTTGGCCTTGCAGAATCACAATTACTAATAAACAACCAAGCATCTGTGTAGCTACTTTAGGATTTTATCTCCCTATTCAACCAGATCTTAGTGATTTTTACTCATTGGTCCATTTTCATGGTGGACATACCCTGCAGATGTCCCTGCCAGAGGTGGGGATCTATCCAGACAGTTCATCCTGAAATACTCACCTAGAATTCTTATCTTAGGGCAAACCATGTGGCCCATCAGAGGGGGAAAGTGTGTGTGTGCGTGCGGACACATGCAAAGACACAACTTCCATCACCACCACAGTCATCCTTACTCTTGTCTACAACTTCTTATGTGCTCAGTGTTGCAGCATGAAGTCATTTGTCCTGATTGCTTAGTCAGCCTCCAATACAACAGCATTGGCTATGCCTATACTTGATATCTTGTCACTACTTTCACTTCAGCAGTAAGATAAAAGTGCCATAACTGCATTTCATTTCGTGGATAACATGGTTCACTCATGATCATTGAGTTCTTGCCATCACTTGAGTATTTCACTGAAAATTTTAATATTAACCAAGAGATTTGTGTCCTTTTGTGTACCAACTAAATACACATTAAGATCCCATATTAGGTAATCATGTACTATCCCATAACTGTATTTTCATAATCACTCAGTGTGTTATATTATGAGAAAAATAGGAGAAGGTGCCTCAGCAAACTTACCAAGACTTTACTTTACAAGTGGTTTACTGAGGAAGCTGTGCTTATTCTCCACAAGTTACAATTCACTCTTGAAACATTCAAGTAAAATCTGCTGCTTGAGATCTGGTGGGAACACCAGTCTGCTCCACTGGAATTCTAAGTATATTGCTGACCCATGCTCTTCATAAAGAAGTGGGCAGCAATATGATGATAAGTTCTATGTAAAACTGAGTATCATCTGTTGACAGCTGAGTCACACATGCCCTGCTGCTGGTTCTGGGCAACTTGCTCCACCTGAGTCATGCTGCTTCTGCTAGGTATCATAATTAGCTATGTTAAGGTTCCAAATATATAAATATATGTCTGAGACGCTTTGCAGTGAGTGCCATCTATGCTTTTATCTATCCTTGAGTGTTCAAATGTGTTGGAAAATCTGGAATAACAGGCTGTATTGTCTACAAATGTTACCTACAAACATAGTGAAACGAAACAAAACAAACAAAAACCCCTATCACTGAGCTGAGAATGGTGGAACATTGCCCATGCTTCACCTCCACCTTCAATTTAAAAATTACCTCAGGCAGAGCAGCATTCATGGCTTCCTGACTTTTGATACTGGGAGTAATCATTTGCAATTACTTCTGGGAAGGAAAATGAGAAACCCTGATGCATTACCAATCCTTTGTGCAAACCCTTTGGGCCCCTAAATTTCCACAGCAATTCCCAAGAACTGGGTTGCTTCACCATGGACTCACCTCGTCATCTTGTCCAGGCACTGTATCAGTCCTAAATGGAGTTGTCATAAGTTTTGCATACACCGTGTAATGAAGAGGGCTGGTATCAGCAGACTGTACAGAGGCCTTTAAAATATTCCAGCTTGGACATTCCAGCAATAAAATATGGGAAAGCAGCTGCCTGTTGGAGTAAATAACTGTATGATTTCGATCTTTGCATTATGCTCTAGCAGAAGCTTCTGGCTTCTTCTTGTCTGTTCTGACTGTCATGTTCTCTGGTCTCTTCACCCAAGTAACAAGCAATAGAGCAAGAGGAGATGGCCTCAAGTTGTGCCAGGAGAGGTTTAGACTGGATATTAAGAAAAAAATTCTTCACTGAAAGGATTGTCAAGCATTGGAACAGGCTGCCAGAGAAGTGTGCAGTCACAATCCCTGGAGGTATTGAGAAGATGTGCATATGTGGCACTGAGGGACATGGTTTAGTGGTGGATTTGTCAGCATTATGGTTGGACTCAATGATCTGAAAGGTCATTTTCAAGCTAAATGACTCTATTATTCTACTCTATAAAGAGCTGTTCATCTTGCTAAGAAGTCCTGCAGAAATTCTTCATAACTGGAGAAAGGGTTATTAATCTAATTCTTATTCCTTCCCAGAATTTTATCTTATTTGAAAACAATACTACTCCTTCTGCAAAACAAAAAACTCCCCCAAAATCAACAACAACAACAACAACAACAACAACAACAACAACGAAGGAAACCACAAATATAACTAGTTGCCCTTGCAGAATGATTTTGGTTTTTGTGCAAGAAATTATGTCCCCTGTAGAAAAGTTTTCTTCAGTTCTGCTATCTCCACAACAGTCAGAAATTTAGCTCAGCTTCAGTGTAATTCTTGCTCTCCTTGGGAAAGTAACCTCACAGGTAAAGAGGGATATCTTATCCGTTACTAAAACCTGTACTCACAGCAGTGACAGAAAGAAAAAAAAGAGAGCATAGGTGAGAAGAGCAGTATGATATTGGGTGGGATGAACACCTTCAAGTAAAATAGGCAGCCTGATCTAGTTGAATAAATAGCCTGATGTAGCCTGATGTAGTTTCTGCTCATTGGAGAGAAGGTGGTTGAAGTAGATGACTTTTAAAGATTTCTTCCAAACTAAACTCTGCTATGATGCTATAAAGACACTATGCAGAGTCAGGTCTGAAATGGTCACAGCAAGTCTTGGAGACAATGAGACAGTGGGCTCAGAAATCAGTCTATCCTTCCTTATGTTTGTCAAAATCAGAAATCCATGTTTGTGTTGGATATCTAGGATCCTTATGTTTATACAGACAATAAACTGCCCCAGGAAAATGAATAATTTAATCCTGAAATAGGTTGTGTAGAAGACACATCGAGTGAACCATCATTTGGAGAGGTCTGCTTCACTTCAGTGACTTCAAGACAGCTGAAGATGACTGTCATTACTGTCATTACTCATAATACTGAATTGTCTGAGCCAGGTGACATGAGCCAGGTGACATATATCCAACATAGCAGGAAAGTGCCCATCAGCTCTTCTGAGTCCCATCATTAACAAAGCAAGCAGAGGTGAGGTAATTTCTTACCTGATGCAGAGTACCAAGGTCCCACTGCCAAGGTTGCAATGACCCACAGTTTCCCTTATCAAGGTTATCTGTCTATGGTATTTTACATTTTAGTACCTAGAATCATGTTCCTTTCACCT
Organism: Dicaeum eximium; assembly: GCA_013396995.1. Lineage (NCBI taxonomy): Eukaryota > Metazoa > Chordata > Aves > Passeriformes > Dicaeidae > Dicaeum > Dicaeum eximium. The sequence goes on from VWZP01006390.1 coordinate 906,795, forward strand.
CACTACAGCTGACTTAGTCATCCATGCTCATTCCAGGCAGTGGAAGGCAATGAGAACTATTAGCATAGGATCCACTTGACCTATCTTAAAAATGTGCCTGAGGTGAAGAACAGTATCTCCATAGTTTGTGTTAATTAGACTGGCTAAATGCCATTGACTCTAAGAACAATTTACAATTATTAACTCCTATGTAAATGTCCACATTGTACTTTTCAACCATCAGGCAAATGATGTTCCTAACAGATGAAGTAGCTGATTCCACCTTAATTTATCAAGTTCTCAGAGGAAACTTAGAGAAACCAAAGATTTGTATAAAATAGCTGTTATTTTGCTTGGTGCTCCTACTTCTTACTTGTTTTGCTCCTCATACTGCTGCCATTGCTACTTTCCATTGGAGTAACATGGAATATATGTGTCAGGTCATACAGAACAGAACAGGGCACATTACCTGTCCCAGGAAACTTGGTTCTGGTTACCCAAAGCTGTGCTCTCCTTAGGCATTAGTGGTGCATCAATTGCAGAAAGCACTCAGCATGCCTGAAAAGCAAATAATTTTGACTTAGGTGTCTTCCATGCAGTTTGAATGCTCTTGTCCCAGGCTTTAGCTGTGAAGGAAGGGTGGTTGTGACACTGGGCTTTGTGTTGGAACATAAAGTAAAGTAAAGAAAACACTCCCGTTTTTATTACCCAGAAAGAAGGATTCTCTCTTCTCTCTCCTAGCTGCTACTCAGATTTTCGAAGAAGAAAAGGCTAGCACATTTTTTGGCACAGAAACACTTCCAGATTGTGTCTTATTTCTTTGAACTATGCAGGCTAAGATAATGATATAAGGATAATTATATTTCATGCTTCAAACTGAAGTTGATAGGAGAGAAATATCCTTCTGTGTGGAGCTTCTACATCATGTTTAAAACATCTGTTATTAGCTGAGGCCAGAAAGACCTATGCATGTACTTAATGAATATATTTAAAGAATAGAGAACACAACCAGCATTAAAAAATTAAAAAAACCTTTTTCTCCTTATATTAGCTAATCTGATATTTCAGTTGCATCAACAGTGAAATTGTCAATGATATATCCCATGCTGATCATGAGTGTACCAGAAAAGTAATTCACTAGCAGCTTCAAAACATGAAGCTTCCAGAAAAAGATAACAGTGAAATTATCTTTACACAAGAAGACACAAAAGTTCTTACCACATGAAAAAAAAGCTTCAAGATAAGTGGAGAATGCTTCTTTAGAAACAAACTGACCAAAAAGCAAAGAAAACCCATTGATTTAGACTGCTACTCTAATCATTCAGCTCCGTGTGCAGTAGGGATTAGGTCTGGAAATCAAGAGGCAGTTTCCTGAGGGCTGCTAAGCTCCATCACTGAGGGACACCGTGTAAGCCTTTCTATAACCTCTCTACAGCCCCATCACTATTCAGGGAGCTGAGTAGTGATGGTCTGAATGCTGCTTCAAAATTAGTTACTAGGTAGATGGTTGCAAAGGGCCTGGATCACCCCTCTTTTAGGTTTTGCCCATTTTAAAACCATACTGAGCGAACACAGAGCATGCAAATGAAAAAATATGAAAAAGGAAACTTGTTTGAACTTAGAAGAAGATTTCTTCTGAGTATATTTGTTGCTGGGAGGAGAGCTGGAGGAAGAGCACTCCAATAAAGCAACAGTAAGGAGTGAGGCATGGTTGGCATTTGGCCGTCTGCTGGAACATGAAGCAGCAGGACTTCTGTGTGACAACTGGCAGGACAAGTCTAGCAAAATGCCTTGTGAAATAAATGAAAGCCATCTCCTGAAATGAAGAATGGTGGTGGACTGAGAATGATTGTGCCCACACAAAATGTCTGGGATATGAATCCTTCCTCTTTTATCGTTTCACCTATTATGCTCTTGGTGTAGATGCTTTCATGAGAGGGAACTGGAATGTAATTGAAAACCTTACATTACCAAATTAATTCCTCTGGAAGAAGAAGAAGAAGGATTTTCTTTGTTGCCTTCACTTATCCTCCAGAGTATATTTTGTAAAATTCCAGAAATTTTGCTGTTCTTCTTGTCCATTAAACTTAAAGAATGACTGAATAAGGAGTTTCCTTATCTTTTTCTTTCCAGGCACTTCCTAGTTTTGATACTTTATATTTGAATCACTGTGAGGTCTTGAAGGTGTGGCAAATAAATCCATAAATAAAAAGCTATAACTTTAGAGTTGATTCCAAATTTGTGATTTCTAAAAAGGGACAGAATATCAAGATCACCAGACTCTGGTAAGGATAACTCTTTCACACTATTAGGGTAATAAAGGGCTGCAGAACATAGAGTGGTGCCATTTGGAAAGGAGCTGGGGCAGCATCTGACAGGATATTTGACAAAGCAGTTTGTTTGTATGTCTCTTGCTGTACACAACACGAAGCTGAGCTCTGGCAGAAGCTCTCTGAGTGAAAGGATGTTATTAGGTCCCTCTTGCCTCTGCCACTGGAAATGTGACTGTAGCTGACTGATTAGTGAAATTGCTGATCATCATTTTTAGTCTTGAAATTGCCGGGCCGTGGTTTTTGTTTTGTTTTGCTTTGTTGTTAGAGAACAGGATAATAATTCATGATGAGACCATATAGGCTACAATAAAAAACCCCATAAAACAAAAACCTTTGCAAAGCAGTTGGTATTCAGTTCTCCGACAAGCAGAATTTAGAATAAAAGGTTGCTAACATTTTGGCAGTGTTTTCCTCAGGCTTTCTCTTGTATTTGTGCCAAATATCTCACAAGGCTCAGATTTGATTAAAATGGCAATGCTCTCTGCTACTTGAATGTAATTAGAGCCATTCATTACAGCTTTAGTTGACAGTTTGGCAACCTGTACATTTTTCTGAATATGGACAGCATTCCATGGAAACAGTTCAAGGGAAGAGTGCAAGAAGAGGGTCCTCTCTTGAACTGCAGCAAATGGAAGGCTGTCTATGTTTAGAGAAGTTTACAGGTTTCCAAACTGTCAATCGAAGCTGCAAGGAAGAGCTCTAATTAGATTAACCTAGCAGAGCACTGCAATTTTTGTCAGCCAGCTCCTGTGAGCCCCTGCTGCGTAGTTATCACATATGCTACAGGACCATTAAGTATTTCTATTGCAAGTCACTCTATTTTGCTGCTATTAACCCCAGCCTTAGAACACTGTTGGATGGAAAGCAAATCAAGAAAATGTGTTTGCCTATGAAAACCTTCTCTTCAAGCCAGCTTTTTGCAGAATTTAGAAGATTTTTAATCTGCCTGAATTTTCCACCCTTTCTAGTATGATTCAAACAAAATGACACCAATAAGGTCAGAGTGATCCTAGTCTTCTTTCAGGTTACTAATAAATTGTATCTTTCTGTTCAAAATAGTAAGTCAACTATTGTTATTTTTTATTTTGCATTCTTCCTTGCTGTGTCCTAAAACCGAAAAAATATATCAGGAAATGTCACTTAAATAATTTCCGAAATCATCTGAAAACATGAACCTTGTTAATTCCAATCACATTTTCTTGTGATTAAAGTAGGAGTGTGTTAGTCCAAAATCTGACAAGAACAGCTCTTTGTTTTCCCTGTGGCTCATCGCTGTTAAAAGGGAAAAGCAGGAGTGCAGATTAATGGACAGGGCAACGTGTAGTTTAGTTTTACATTGCTTGTTGCTGGGCTACTTCACCATGCAAACCGGGGGATGATAGCCTCACTGCCCTTTTTGTTTCATGGCAAACTGAACACTGAGGCTTTGCAGAAAAGAGGGTGTGTCTGGATAAAAAATGGGTTCAAAGCTGGAAAGTCTTGAGATCATTTGTTTGTTTACATAATTGTACACAAAGCCCAGTTCCTCTCAACAGCAATAAGAACATGCAGACCACAAGCTTTTGCCAAAGTCTCCCACCAGACAGTTTAGCCATGTGCCAGAGAAACATCTGTCTCTTTCTGCCTCAATTCCTTTATCCTCTGACATTTAACTACTTTCCTCCTTCCCAGCCTTGTTAGATGTCTCTGAATCCAGAATCCCAAAAAACCTTTTAGCTCTGGGTGGAGTCATGGTTTTGGGCTGGACGCTTAGAAATGTTTTTATTCTGCTCTGCAGAAGTGTAAGTTGCAGAGCTGTCACTAGTCAGGACATGGAAGCTGTTACCTTCCCGATCCTGAACCCTCCCCTTTCCTTCCAGATCATCTGGACATCCCTGAGCTAGCTCATGCAATTGCTTTTACAATATCTGGGATGACCCTTGGCGTAGTTGCTTGCTTTGTCCATTCTATTTAATTTCTCTTAATCCTTGTGTAATTTTATACTGTGCTAGATACATTAGGTAAGAAATCAAGTCAAGCTAAGTCAAACAACACCCTTACTGTCACAAATGTAATTACAAATGTTTAACTATTTATGTGGTATTCTCCCTTTACAACTTTTCAACTCATCATTGCAAATCCATTTTATTCCTTTCCCATTCTTGTTGGAACCTCCCTCTGTGTGACCCTCCTTCTTTCCCACACAGAATGTAAATAACAGCTTTCAGATGCTGTTGTTTGGCTTGGCAGAGGGCCTCATAGGCAATACCTGCTCAAGTGATTTTAACTCATAAACTGGGATTTTACTGGCAGGCCAAATGTACTTGGTGCCTACCTCTGCACAGAAGTGTCGCAGTTGTGCTACATTCTCCCACGGGTTAGTGTGTTTTAAAGTCTTGTTTCTCATGGGAGTGCAGTAAATACATGAACGTGCTGAAAATTTCTCTATGCCTTAGAAACATTTTTATGCAGTTCTGTCTGAAATTTTCTCTAAAATGTATATGCATTTAGATGTAAGAAGGCACTCATGTCACCTAAGATGCATCCTAAGCTTCGTGTATTCCACAAGCATTAATAACAGTATTGAATATGAGAGAGAATTTGAAACAAGTGTAGATAAGTATATGTAAGTACACAATTTGATTCTGAGACTACATAAAGTTGACTGAAAGCAAAACAAAATGTTCTTTAGAGAGCTCTGTGGTTAGCTTAGTTTCTAGCACTTTTCTAGTAACTCAGTTGTGGTTACCTCCTCTGTATTGCAATCTGAAGAAAACTTAGATACAGGAATGGTCACAAACAGCCTTCAGATGCATTCCCTACTTGGCTAGGATACTGAGCACTATTTCTTTCACCTGATGCATGGGAATTGTTGTGGCCAAATATGATGCACAAGACTCCACAATTCGCACTTCAACTTGTCTAAAACTACTATAATTCATTACTGATATTATGTTCATATTGCAAAGCTGGTCTCTGGCTTTAGAATCATAAAATCACAAAATGGTTTGTCTTGGAAGGGACACCTTTTTCCCCAAGATGTCACAATCCTGGCTTCTGGGTTCATCCATGCCCTGTGGTGGGGCCATTGGAACCATCTGGAATGGGCTGTGTCCCACTTGAAGCAGTCTGGCCACTCCTCACAGAGGCTGCTCTGCAGACCCCACTGCCAGCACCTGTGCCCAGCAACCCATTCACATTTCTACACAGCTGAAAAAAGCTACAAGCCAGCCTGGAATCACCTTTTTTCAGGACACGTACAAGGCAGATGTCATGGTACTACTCTGTGGTGGTTGGCCTCCTTTCTCCTCATGTCTGGTTGCTTTCATGCCTGCTGCAATCCAGTTCTGCCACAGAAACTCTCCTGCCATCTGTGCATTTGATCTGCTTTCACTGATGTTGATATGTGAATTGAAATTCAGCTGAGTGTCTCAGTTTGGAGTACCTTTCATTTATCTGGGGTGGCCTCAGGGGTACGTGGTGTGTGCCAGATACATCTCTCAGTTCAGTCTCCTTTTCTGCCTTTGCACTTAAGCTCATGATGAGACTGATGGCTGGATTCTGTTTATTTATCAACAGCTTTCTCTAGAGACAATCCATTTCTTTCCTGGGCCAAGCTCCTCAGAACAAAACTGGTGTGCTTATTTTGGCTGTTCAGGCTCACCTCTGTCACCACCATCTCTCACATGGTAGCTGAGGTTGCACTGTTAAGCTGGATCCCTTGGGATGCTTTTCCTCTCAAGTTCCTCAGGACAACAGAGGTGGGACATTTGTAAATACCCTTCTCTGCACAGAGTCTCTGACTGCCCTGTCAGCTTGTCAGGGTATCTTGCTCCCAGACATCTGCACAGAGGGAGGAAGAAAGGATGCTCTGATGACTTGGTTGGTCTTCTGGGCCTCCCTGGCATCTTGCTGCATGTCAGAGTGCTTTCCTGGTTATCACCAGACAGTAGAAGACACTTTCATCTGTTTCCATCTACCTGAATAGCTCCTGACATGATCAACTCTGCTGCTCTTTGGCTACTCTGGAAGGTGTGCTGGGAAGTGATTTTACATGACGAGGTGCAGGGCTGCTTAGGGATTTGCCACATTTGTTGGTTGGGAATATACCAGTGATATCCATATAAAATCACAACTCATTAATGTCAGGTCAGATTAGGGTTACATGACTCATACATTTGTATATGCAGTGTACATAATTCTCTTATAATAGATTTTAAAATACACAGGGAAGAAAACTCAGGCTTAGTCCATTAAAAATTACATCAGAAAGGTTGCTTTTTTCCCCTCTTTCTTCCCTGTGGTGGGTTGACCTTGTTGGGATGCCAGGTGTCCATCTAACCACTCTATCACTACCCGTTCTCAACTGGACAGGGGACAGAAAATAAAATGGAAAACGACTCATAGGTTGAGATAAGGCAGTTTACCAAAGCAAAAGTGGAAGTTAGGGTGCACAGAAGCAAAGAGAAAAAGAAAGTTTTATCCTCTACTTCTCATTAGCAAATGATGTCTGGCCACCTCCTGGGATCATCACTTGGAGTGTTGGCACCAGCAATCAGCACTTGGAGTGGTTGCTCCATAAGGCAAACACTGTAAATAAGGAATGCCTCCCCTTCCCTCTTTTTTTCTTAGCTTTTATGTCTGAGCTGATGCCATGTGGTGTGGGATATCCATTTGGTTAATTTGGACCAGCTATCCCAGCTGTGTCCCCCCACAAGATCAGCCCTCTGATGGAGGGGGGAGGTTGCAGAGCTCTGGTGCTGTGCCAGCCCTGCTCAGCAGGACCAAAGCACAGGTGAGTTATCAGCACCCTCCAGGCTCCAGCACAGAGCAGAGCTTGGTGAGGGCTGCTGTGTGGAAATGACCTCCAGCTCAGCCACCAGTACATCAACCCTGCCCATTTCAATTGCTGAAGTTAACCTGCTTTCACTGCAAGGGTTATCCCATTCAGGCCTTCATATAGCCTCTACCTCAGTGAAACACAATGACTTTTAGAGCAAGATTCTTGAAGATGTTCTTGTTAGACACTTGATTTCACCACAAAGCCCACCCTTGCCATTTTTCTTGGTTAAATTAGACTAGTCCTTTGGATCTGCAAATCACTCTCTGTTAAGCTTTCTGGACAGTTCTCCTGACTGAAAAAATTAACTCCCATCCTTTAACTTTGGTGACTTTTGGGCACATTTGTATGTGAAGTGGATAGAAATCAGTACATAACAAACATGCTGGATGTGTAAGGGAGTAAAGTGCAGGTAGGTAGTTTGCTTGGTTGAAACCAGACACCGTGACACTTGCTCCCGCAGCAATTTGCCCCTCACCTTTAGCCTTTCCCACTTCAGCTCCAGTAATGCAGCTGTCAGTCTGAGCTCCCCCTCTCCTCTGGGCCCTGTGACCAAGGCTGTGCCTACGCTCTGGATGCCAGAGCCAGCCCCAGCCTCACTGTGTGGTGTTAATGTGCTGCCAGTCTCCCAGAAAGGAGCTGATCCCATCACACGGCAGACGGCCGAAATCGATGAGGCAGCTCCTGTCCTCCTGGTGCCCGCTCTCCTCCTCTGAATTTGAAGGGTTCATGTGGGGGTACCTACACTGCAGGTAGTGTTTCAAGGCTGTGTGTGTAAAACGTGAGAATTGCAGTGGTTTGTAACCTAACAGGGCAAATGTGAACATAAACACCGTGTTGTTTTAATTAGGCAATTGGCTAGATAGCACTTTTAAACCGTCTGGAATTTTGTTCTGTAAATGCTCTCTGTTCATGTTTGCTCAACAGATTTCAATCTTTCTAGATCCTATAGAATCACACAATCCTAGAATTGTTTAGGTTGCAAAAGGCCAAGCAGTAATTTACCACTGTCAGGCCCACAACTAAATCATATATCTAAAGGCCATATAGACATGATTTCTGAACACTTCCAGGTACCGTGATTCCACCACTTCCCTGGGCAGCCTGTTCCACTCTCTCAGTGAATAAGTTTTTGCTAACATCCAGTCTAAGCCTCCCCCAGCACAACCTGAGGCTGATCAGAATGAGGTATAAATAAATTCTCTGTATGCTTTGATTCTTATGATGAGCTGGATGCTTTTGAAGCAGGGGCAATTCATACCTGAATTACCTTTAAACAGAGTATGACAGCTGAGGCAACAAAGCCACCATTCAGTCTGTTTGCCAACACAGCTACCCAGTACACTGGGTTCTTGGTACATTGGTTCTTTTTCCTTTACCCAAAGATGTGTTTTATCTTCGATATCTTCATCATTCAGAAATACGTGAATAAAAATACTCTGTTTTTTCAAAAGAGAGAAGGAAATAGAAATGTATGAGTGGGCAGATTGTGATCATCTAAACCTCATTTCCTTAGAAACCATAAGTAATCATGGACTTCCAGAATTCTGGAAAATAAGAAAAACTCTCTGGAATGTTACAAATATGAATATAGAATAAAGGTTAAAATATGTTCTAGGTTTATTATTTAGGTTCAGAGCAGTAGGGCTATGAAGCTGAAATACATATGGGGTGGAGATTTGATTTTGGTGACTGGAAGCCAAAACATGGCCATCTCAAACCAAATTTCCTTCCTTCTGTACAGTTTTTTGAGGAAGGTTTTAATGTTTTCCCCGGAGAGAAAAATTAAATGTTTTCTTGAAGAGTATTTGTAAAACTGAAGTCTACATGCTTGTGACATCAAATCACAAATGTAGTGCTATATTGCCCTGTGGGCATGGAAATTTCAAGCTCTTGAGTACACTATTATAGTAAGTTGAAAATGCATTTCTTGCAAAGGGTGTAATTCCTGGAGACACTTTAGTTGTACATTGGCTTACAGATTGTTATCACAGTTGTGTAAAGAAAATAAGAAAATATTTCTATTTCCAAATACCAGAATCAGGCTGACAGGCCTATGCTCTCTTTGAGGGAGCAGCAGGGACTTCTGTTTTCCTCTGACTGTAAAACTGCTTTCCAGCCCTTATGCAAAAGCATTAATCTTTACTAGAAACAAAGCAAAGCACATCTATTCATTGAAATTCCTTGAGAATTTATCTCACTATGCTTTCAAGTAACAGTGTTAAAATTATTTCACTAAAACAGGTTCAATTAAAAGAAAGATTTGGCCTGGAAAAATAGGAATTATTTTAGTCAGATATCCATCTCTGGCCTTGCTGTCACATTCAGGTTATGAGACCATTGTCAGCATACTTGTCTGTTCCATGTATTTCAAGAAAACTGGGTTGTAAAAAGTGGGGACAACTTATGACAACACAATATTTAGCTCACCAAAGCTATTTCTAATGGTTTGGGTTAGAAGGTGGTGAGTGAATTCCCCAGTTCATTTCTTTGCATCTTGAAAGCTCTGATTTCATTACGCTGAAGTGACTCCCCACAGCTCAGTATCTTGAATACCCCCTGTGAAGTTAATTTCATAGCTTTTCCTGGCACCTTGTTTGTGCATTTGCAACTGGGTTTATTTTACCTTCACATAGTTATGAAAATTTCTCTAATTTTTCATCTGCTTTTTTTCCTTGTTAATGCTTTATTTTATTACTTCATGGTCTTCCCAGTGGGTTGATAAGACTGATTTATCTTTTATCTGATATCCATTGATATGTCAGTAAATAACCCTGCTTCCTCTTGGTCTTTTCTTTCCTATAAAGATTTTCCATATTTGAAGATGTTTTCTCTTAAGCTCTTTCAAATTCAATAGCATTTTAAAATTTGTCCCTATATTAATAAAGGAACAATAAAAAAATTAAGGAAGATTGGAGCTAGCTGTAGTGACATAGTTGTATATTTAACATGCTGTTTTTATTAACACTACCCAACATAGTGTTTGACTTCTCTCTGACAGTCACAGTAACTCGAGTTCAGTGCATTAATAGTTTTAATCTTCCCCTCATATAACTTGCTGATGTCTTTATAATGGTGATTCTGATTAAGTCTGGATCAATGTGAATACATTTTCCTCATTTGATTCAAGTCATATTTATTTCTCTAAAACCCTGGGCTTCTGTACAAAAAATCAGTAGTGAGTTTTAACTGTCTCTTTTGGCCCATGAACAGACTTCAAATGCAAAGTTTTTGATGCTTAATTCAAGAAATATAATACATTTTAAAAGACTCGGTGCTTGAAAAGTGTCAGAAAGTGCAAGCTATGAGCGCCTGGCTTTGCTGACCTAAGGAGAGCTAACTACACTGCTATGACGTGGTAGAAACATAAGCAAAGGTAGGGGAAACTGCTGGGATAGTGGGAAGAAGCTGGTAGCTGCCACCAGGAAGAAAATCCCATGCAAAGACAGAAAAACGGATCTAAGCTGGAACCAGCAGCAAGAGAAGTAGTTTTGTTGGAGCTGTGACTGGAAGCTGAAACATTATAGACTCCTAAGAACCTTTGGTAGCAGTACGTGATCTCATAGGAACCTGCAGAAGGCAACTGGATAACACTTTGGACTGGAGAGCAACAATTTCTAGCCTGAATGACTTACCCATGCTAACGAAGATGGAAATGGGCTTTCACATCCTACTCTTACAGGGTTTTCCTGTATGTTGTCTAAAATGGATTTTCATTTTATCATCGATGGCAGGAAATCACCCAGCTCATAACTAGGAGGGAATAAAGCTATCTAATCCAGGTATGAAATGGTATTATTTGAAAAGAATGTTTTCCCCTAGCACTAAGTTTTTTCCCAAACTGATTTGTAGCACAGATTTCCTGCATGTCATTAACATGAAATGGATTGCTGAGTAAATCTTCTAATTTGGGCTTCTGCTAGACTAAAACCATCCACTTCAAGGATTGTCCGTATCACATCAGTGAAAAAGATCTCATTGCTTGTTTTAAGAGTCTGAATTGGGACTGGTATTTTAGTCAATCCCAAAATTTGTTCTGGTTCCTATGAGGCAAATATTTAAATGCTTGTTTTCATTTCCTTATCCTGGATGGGATACTGGATACCCCAAGTGAGACTGAGCTGGACTGTAGTTATGCATCAAAAAGACTGCTACAGGATTTCCTTGAGCACATTTAAAGGTTCTTGCAAACCCTTCCACTATGGACAGTACTTTTTCCATTCTTGCCCCAGATCAGCTGCTACAGAACCAGCAACTGATTTTATGTGTCTTACTGGTCTTCCAAAAATCACGTAAATGCTGTAGCTTTGCTTTAGCTTCATGCATCTCTACACCTTTCTTGCCTCTTGCTGAAGCAAATAATTTGTGTTGTTATGAAAGTGCTCCTGCTCAAATTGTGTATGCATGCTGATGATCTTCTGTGATAAGATACTGTACAACTTTACAGTGCCACTAAACACAGCAGCATGCAGGAGCTCACATGATGGTCATTTAATATCCATGACTCACAGTCCACAGGACTAGGATTCCAGCCAGCTGGGATTTGTTCTAAGTGGCGTGAAATGACAAACAGTGCATGATATACAGCTCAGATACCAAACATGGTGGCCAAGCTTTTATAAAAACATGGCTCCTTGCCCTCTCCATAAAAAAAATAAAAAAAAAAAAAAAAAGGAAAGAAAATCGTGCAATAGAGTCACCCAATGACTACTGAATATTAGTTTCCAAAAACTTGTGAAAAATTAAGTGCCAAAATAAAGAGCATGGTATCTCAGCCTTTCTAGGTGGTTTCTGGACCCTCCCTGGTCTCTGCTTGTTTTTCCTTTGTTTAATTTTTCAGTATGAGTTTTATGTTGGAAACTGATAACTCCTCTAACTGCGCTTTGAAAGCTCTCCCTGTTTTTTGCACATAAGACTGCAACTTATTTTCCCTGGCTTGCTATTCAGCTGGGATGTTATACAGTTGCGGAGTGCAAGAGGGATTAGATGTTACTCTGTGATTCACCCAGTCCCTGAGGACAGCTATATAAAGATCATCCTCTTCCCCTTGGCCCCAGGGAAGCCAGGGGGCACATTACGAGCTAGCGGAAAAGACGAAGGCATAAAGAAAAAAACTCACCGTCTGCAAAGAGGCTCCTGGAGCACACATTCCCCTGTTTCACATTGTACAGAACTGGGAAAAAGTGCACTCCACTGCCCGCCTGCAGCTGGCACAGCCACAGAGGGGCAGTTCGAGGGAGAACAAAGACACTAAAAGTTCTCTTTCCCACATTGGGACTGCTGCTTTCACAGAAGTTTCTCAAGGTTTCCTTTTCCAAGGAGAAGAAAGTGATGGGAAAGGCAGGACCCAGAGACCCTGCTGTTTACAGATGCTTTTTCCCTATGGCCTGGGAATCCTGAAATGTGATTGCCTTGTAAGGGCAGGTTATTTTCAGCCACTCCCTTCATTATGTTCCAGTTAAACCCATGGCTCAAGTAGGGCTTCTGTGCTGGAGAGATTTTGCACTGGCTCTCTGCCCAGGGGTAGATTTCAGCAAGGGTAGACTCCGACAGAAATAGGTGGATATGTGTGTAGACCTCCAAGTCTTGAAACAAGAATATCACTGCTAGAGGTCAAGGTTTGAGCTTGCCAGAATTTCCCTCCTTTACTGAAGTCAGTTGATGGTCCCTTGCCAGCACTGGCTATTTTTGTAGCAGTCTCACAGTGGTGGGGATTTTCTCATTTCGGACCATGTCACAGAAGTGACACAACTTGGGATACTTTTGCCTCTGAGACTTCATTAAGAAGTGCGAACTCTGTATTTTCATGCTGCAATTTCTTCTAGGTTACTTGTTTACAAGTAAGAAGTACTTCAATTTTTATAAAATATTTAATTGTATTTTTATATGTTTTATCTGAGGCTTTAATATTTTAAGACTATTATTTTTTCCTTTGGAAACACTTATCTTTCCTAATTTCTCAGGAACAAGGTTTTGAAAAGAAAATCAAGATTATTGGGTTGCAGGTTTTTTTTTTTAGCAGATATACAATGGTTTTAGATGATTTTTCACTTGGAATTATGGATTTAAATCCAAAAGTCTCATATCCGGTCATTTTCCATGGTTTTTATGGAAGAATCAAGACATGATTTTAAAAAAATTGAAGAAAGAAGGAACCTGAAAGCTGACAGCTATGACAACACCTGCCTCAGCTTTCTGTGTTCTACATGGCACATTTAGTTATATTTATCCTTCTATTTTTGCATCACTGTTTTGTCCTGCATCTTGTCACATGCAGCAGGGTTTTGCTGCTTCAAAGTCTTTGTCAACTGTAAAGTTGCTGCTCCATGTAGCTTGTTTAAGATGAAAAGCCCTTCTAAAATGGGGGTTTGGCCTTTTTACTACTGGAGCCATGTACTTTATTTCTTTTTTTTTTCTATTTTTAATTAAGAATTTTGCTGCAGCACTATCTGGTATTACCATTGGCTTTACTAAGGCTTCACTGCCTTAACTTTTGTTTTCAATGTTCATTATGTTCAAATGTGTTTTGTTTTAAAATATATGTTGCTATTCATGTTCCTGAGAGCAAATTCAAAGTGTCCTGTACAAGAAAGTAATGAGATTTGTGATGATTCCCAGTTCCTTGGGGAATTATTTCAGCCTTAGATGGCACTTTGGGAGCGCTCTGTCCTTGCACAAGAAAGCTTCCCTTAGTTATAAGTAGATACTTAATATAGGGCAAGATTAAAATCCTTGACAAAGGTTGTAATGACTTCACTGGGTCAAGGATTTTACCACAGGATTGTGAGACACAGAAATGAACAGAAATGAACAATGTATGACACTGTCTCCCTTGTGAAGGGAGATCACTTTTGGTATGGATCTTGGACCTCAACCAAGCACTTTGTCTTCTGAAGTGAGAGCTGTAGTGTGCATGGAAATGGATCCATACCATGCTACCTGTTGGACTTTTTGGATTGGTTTGTATTTTTTTGGCAATAATATACCAGGAAGAGAGGGGTGACTCTGTGATCATTTCTCCTTTATTAGTAGACATTGCTAAGATGTGTTTAAAAATTTCTCTGGCCTCAATTTCTTTACTGATAGGCAGTCTAAGCTATATTTCATTAGACTTCTTTCAGAACACTGCAGCCACCTTTTGACAATAGCTGTTGCTTTCTACCAGTTTCCATTGAGTATTGAGCTGTCCAAGAACCCATCTTGTGTCAGCTAGGCTCTGGAGGCTACTGATGTTTTCTGGTACAAGTATGGTTACGATGGACAGGATTATAATTTTCAATAAAGTGTTGGGTTGCAAAGAACCTAACAGACTAAGGCATTTTGCAGAAGTGATATCTCAACTCCTTAATGTCATATAATTGAAAGAAAAATCTATGCTATCTTTTGCATCTTTAGTTTAGCAGACAGAAGGAAAAGAAAAAGACAGGTCTAACATCTGCAGGAATCAAATTGTAGAATTCTGTGTCTCACTCCACCTGGACCTTGAAGGTCTTCAAAAATCATTTGAGGCAAAAGAAAGAGAAAACTTGTGATGCTGGGAGACATAAAACATTACAGTTTTGTAGATCAGATTTCTAGATAGAATCAGATTGATTTGTGTAGATGAATTTGCCAGGAAGGGAAATGAATGAAGAAATACCCAGCTTCAGAGACCTGGGATGAGGATGGGTGGGAGCTCATTTCACAGTAAATTCTGTGTGTCCATGTGAATCAGGTCTATAGCTCACCAAAGGCTGTTTCATATCTAACATAGGTACATTTAATGGTTTTAATCCATGTCTGGGAAAAGAGTCTGGTGCTATGGAAAGAGATTTTAGAAGAGACTGGAAGACATGGCACACAAGACACTGGACATTCAATAGTTTTTTGTCTTTGCTCAAAACCACCATGGAAGATGCATGGAACTACACTACTTTGAACAGCAGTGGATTTTATAGGGACAAAGTCCAACGTAGTCAAAAGTATATTAACTTTCATTACAGCTATGTTTCCTGCAATGTTTGAACACTCAAATTAGGGCCACTACGCTGTTGGCAGAATGGAATTAGGAATCATTCTCATTTCCCAGTGCCCGTCCATTACTGTAATGAGGCAAAGAGAACACCTGGCTGCTGGGGAAAGACAACCTCTGAAAAGCAACTATATATGTATCTGTATGTATTGCCTCTTTTGAGGGCAAATGTAACTCTTTCAAAGTTAGGCTGAAGTTTTTCAACTAAATAGAGTTTGACCAATTAATATTTAGTTGAGGGTGAGTATTTTACAAGTATTTTTCATTACTTTGTAACACAGGTGTCCTGTAGAATTCCTGTCTGAGTTGCTAGATTCCTGGCAAAGGAGGTCACTCATCACTCAGGTTCAAGGGAGATCCAAGAGGCATATTGCCAAATTTTGTGTTTCTCAGTAGAATCTGAGGTTTCCCAAAACTATGTAAGTCTGAAGGCTCTTGGAGGAATGAGGCTCTGAAAGCTGTAAGGTTCCTGCAATAATAAAATAAAAAAATAATAAAATAATAAAAAAAAGAATATCCTGCAAATCCTGGAGCTGGCTTCCAGGGAGTGTAGCTGGAGCACTTTCATGAAGTTATCACAGTATCATGAAGTTATTACAGACCTATCACAGACCACATATGCTGCCTAGAGCCTATAGAAAGGGGCCTGCAAACATAAGTTTTGTGTTGGAATAGGATTACTGTGTATCCAGTGGTGACTATATTAAGATTATTTTGAAAACCAGGCCATTCACAAATGCATTGATATGGCTTCATGTGCCTTATAAAATTTCCTTGCTAACAGAAACCCCTCTATTTTTATTTTATATTTTATTTTTAACTCCACTTTGTATGACTGGTCATTATCCTGTCTGCAATTCTTCATGAGCAGTAACTTTCATTGAGGTTGAAGAGTAATATAAATAACTAGAGTTGCAGGAGTCAGGGCTGTACTGTGGAACACATTCCATCTGGATCATCCCCAACTTCCATTGAATGAGAATCGATGACAATCATGTAAAGAAAAAAAAATTCCCCACAATTTTTCAGAGACTTGTTGAAACTACATTTGGAAATCAGCAATCAATGTTTTCAGTCTTCATCCTCTTATTTGCAGAGACAGTTTCTTTGCTATGTCCTATCTATATGAAAATATTATATGGAGCTTTCACAATTGTTCTGCTCCTGGAAAGGTCACACTGGTCTGGCATAGCATGAGGAGCAAACTTCCACTTGAAGAAAATTTGCAAGCATTACCACACTGGGGATGGTCTTCTCTAAGGAATTGGATCTGAGGTTATAAGGAGTGAGGTTCCTGGTAAGTTGTTGAATTCTAAAGGATCTTATGACCACCTATAATGCTTACAGTAATGTAGGGCACCAATCAGGGGGAAATAAGGTTGTATATTTCCTTTATGAACTTTTGGTTATTCCTAATAATAACACTTCTAGGACTGTGATTCTGTTAACTTCTCACAGTTTGGGTCTCTCAAACTCCTGTATATATGCTTTAACCCTTCAGTTTTTAATTTGGTACCTTTTTTCCCCCCAAACATTCATGTCCTTATACACTGACAGAGCTTGCACAAGACTAAATCAAGCCAAAAGACAACATCTGGAGATGTCAAAATGTGGATGAATAGAAGTCTCAGCTGGATTGTTCCATACAGTTTTAGATACCATACTTCAGAAAATATGTGGTCCAAATGGATGTACTCTGTGGAGATTAAAAAGAATAACTGGAAACTGTGATCAGCAAGGAAAACAAAAGCAGAATTAGATTTATTTAGTCTGAAAAAGAGAACTCAAAAGGAAAGCAGGAGAAATATTCCTTAGGTATGCAAGTGCTTGCTGTGAAGTAATAGCTTGTTGTGAGAGCACTCACAATGCACAAGACAAAAGCTAATGGATCTAAACTGCAGTAAAGGAGATTCATGGCCAAGTCCAGGGGTAAAGTATGAAAGGGTACCCTAGCACTGAATTATGTTGCCTGGGAAAGCTGTGAATCTCCATCATTAAGGGAGATAGTTGCTGTTGTTTTAGGCAAGTATTTCTCAGTTATGTCTGGACGTAGGTTAAAAGGAGGAACTAAGCTGATTTTTGAGAACACTTCCAGCCATATATTCTATAATATATTTTGGAAGTAGGGAAGGAGAAAAGTAGTAGAGTTTGGAGGTGAAACCTGAAGAAACATCTAAAGATTATGATCTTTCACATTATTCTTTTATTGGCAAATACCACATACAAAAAGTAAAGGAATTACTTGTATCTTCCCTGATACATGAAGATTTTGAAAAGTAGTTCTCTGCTCCTCTGTTTTGACAAATGTGATGAATTGATAGCCCTGTTATTATCTCTCTCCTTGCTCTGTTACTGAAAGGGCAATTGAATAAAGTTACAATATTTATCTTCCAGGAGTTTTAGGTATTAAGACTCAGATAGTGTTTTCAAACGCACAATGTGGACTCTCAATGTGGTCTTGTGCAAGATTCAAAACATGTTTAATGCTCTTCCTCCTTACAGAGGAGGCATAAGCTATTCAATACAGACAGTTTGATCTATGTATTTCAAGAAAATATAAGATATTAGTATCTTACTTACTGGTATTTTTGAATACCCCCTAAAACCTCCTCTGTTTTCCTGTTTTTGCTTTTTCTAATAGAGCTTTTACAACCAGTATGTAAAAATTAATTGGAGTGATTATCATGTAATAGGTATTTTTTCCTTTTAACTAGTTTCCATGAGGTCTGATAGAGGGTCAGAGATCTTCAGCATACTCTGTTCCTAGAAAGAACAGAGATTAGGCACAGAGTAGGAAAGGGTGACACTCTTAATTTTAATGGGGAGAAATAGCTACCTAGGTTATCTGCCAGAGAAACTCTTGGAAAGGAGTTGTTATGATTGATCAGCCACAGGAAATGCTTCCTTCAGGTAACATGGGATCTTGCTCTGCAGCAAGGTTTTTGCTCCTGTGTAGACTCAGTCTCTGGCCAGTAATAAAGGCACAAAGAAAGTTTAAAAGTCAGTCACCACAAGCACAAAAGCTGTTCAAAATTAGGCTGCATTAGTTCATGGGCTCACCCAGCTACTTGTTTGGTTGTGAAGAAACTCAGTTAAAAAAAAGTATGATCAGAATCCTATGAATGAATTTGGAAACAGCAAAAGCTGAGAAATCCAAAGGTAGGTCTCTGTAGTCTTGCATACAAACCGTGTATTATGAAAACACTAAAAATATAGTACTTTGTGCTAAATTTTATCATGATTGTTTTAGAAACCTATTGTAACTCAAAGCCTTTAATGCTCCTCCTAACCTCTCTTTAGAGTTTGTTTGTTGCTGGCTTTTCTGGGTGTGAGGAAAGCAAATGTCACATTGGGTGGTTTCTCTTGGGCATGGTCACTGCAGACTGGTGCTAACCATTATTTGCTTGTTTTTCAAGTGTTCTGGGGCAAAATGACGAGACAGGAAACATCTGACTCTGTCTGACACTCCTGTGGCATGGACCACACTGGAACAGCTGGGGCTGCTTATTTTGCTGGTGAACTGATGCCTGAAGAGGCTGACCTGGAACAGAGGCTGGACAGAGTTAAAGGAACAAAGTAGGTATTGGTTAAAAGGCCTTTAAAGGATACACCTGGGGCAGTACAAGAGCCTGGCCAAGATGGATGCCAGGTCATGAGTTTTCACACCTTTATAAGTTTTGGTCCATTTACATATTGGGGTTAATTGTCCAATTACAGTTTCAGGTTATGAAGTCCCATCCTCCCAGATTGCTCTCCTTAATTCACTGTTGTTTATACCTTTTGGGCCTGAAGCTGCAATGGTGTCCTTGGTTCTCAGGCTGGAAAAGGATTGTTTTGTCTAACTAAACTGTGAGGAGAACTTGCTAACACTTTATATGAAGTTCAGAGTCACACACTAAGGAGTACAGAAGCTAAAAAATATGAAAGCTAAAACTTAAGGCATAATTTTCCCCCTTTAGAGGCTTCCCCCCTTTACCTTTTCAAGTCTCTATTCTAAATATCTACTAATAATGGGTATTTAATAACAGATACGTACCTAACAATAGTAAATAACTAACAATAACAATAAACATCTAACAACAGTAAGTATCTAACAACAGAAAAATATCTAATAGGAAATAAATATCTTTGGCTCAAGCCAGAGTTCCTTGGTATTTTTTTCACCTCTCCTGTTGCATATATCCTAGAAAAATTGTGTCAGGGTCTTGAAAGCATTGATGAGCCTCAGTTGCTCTCATCAAAGGGGCCTTCACCCACATGCTCTGCTGAGGGGCTCCACTGCAGCTCAGTCTCTGCTGAGTTCTGCTCTAGCTCCAGCTGTGCTCCAGTCATGCCTGGCCATGGCCCCTGCTCCTAGCTTGACATGGGACCTGCCCTGTCACTATGGAATTGCTAGCTGATCATGAGAATGTGTTAAACTCTGGCCACTGCTGTCAGACCTGGCCTGACTCTGACTTGATGATTTGCATATAAATGTCACTACAAAATGCTTGGGACTACAGGAAGACTCACTCCTCAAAGGTGCAAGGCTGTGGCTTGTCTTAAAAGGATTGAGATGTTTCCACAATCTGACTTCTCCTCTGTCCCTTCTGTGAGAAAAATTAGCCTCAAAATTAGATCAAGCAAAACATTGATATTTTGGTCAGCCTGTGCACATGGATTTCCTCTTATCCCTCATTCTTGCACATCCAAAAAATCTTGGCTAAAATCAGATGTCTACCTGAACAACAGCGTGGGACAGCACACTGCACCTAAGGCATGGCTTGCTATTGCTAACCCCTTCCCCAGGGAATGGAATTATCCTGACAGGAGATAGTGAGACTTACAGTTCTTGAATTTCAATTACAGGTAGAGGAAGGGAGAGAAGGAAGGAGAGCTGGGTGTTGTTGCTGCCTGCTTGCCTGTGCACAGCACATATTTCTGCATGGATTTCCAGCAGCAGTCATTGATGATTGCATCAGCAGTAATGGCCCTTGATGCTTGCAATCCCTCTTAAGGAGTCCAGGGATGGTAGCACTGCATGGAAATGGGTCTGAAAGCAGGAAGGAATAACAGTGACAGGTGAATAGAGAGCAGAGGAGCTGTTCTGTGTGTGGAGAAGTTCTATCCAGCCTAGCACTTTTTTTTTGATGAGCCAGCAGCAGATCCCTGCAGAAGAACTAAGGAACAGGCAATTTCTGGAGTGACTCCTCCCTTGTTACATCCTTCCTTCCTATTTCCAGCAGTCCTTGGGCTAGAGACTTACTGGTCAAGAATCCAAGTTGTTCTGTCTGAAGACTCCCAATGGATATGACCATCATGCCTATGCTTTGGGGTAACCTAACTTCAGCCTTGCAGTACCTGAAGGGAGCCTACAAGAAAGATGGAGAAGGACCTTTTATATGAGCATGTCGTGATAGGACAAGGGGGAATGGTTTCAAACTGAAAGAAAGTAGATTTAGATTAGATCTTAGGAACAAATTTGTTACTGTGAGGGTGAGGAGGCACTGGAACAGGTTGCACAGAGAAACTGTGGATGCCCCATCCCTGGAAGTGTTCAAGGCCAGTTTAGATGGAGCTCTGAGCAACCTGGTCTAGTGGAAGGTGTCCCTGCCCATGGCAGAGGCCTGAAACTAGATGACATTTAATGTCCCTTCTAACCCAGGCCATTTTATGATTCTATGATTCTGTGTTCATTGTCTTTCAGAGAAGTTTATTATGCCTGCTAGCACAGGGTAACACCAAGATGCATAATTTCAATATGCAGTGTGCAAATCTAGCCTCTCTATTTTATTCTTCCATGCAAGGTCTTCCCTTCTAGAGACCTACCTAGGCCTGCCAGGGTATGTTAAGAAAAATATAGTTTTATCAAATCTCCAATAAAAGTCCCCTCACCAGCCTGAGGCTTCTTCAGTTCTGTGAGGTTTCGCTGGTAAAGTTTAGGTTGTCTGCTTTGCTGGGCTTTGTGTCCTACCATGGGATGGAAAGGAACAACCTTTTCAGCAGATATATGTTGCTTCATTTCTTTTTCACGGTGGAAAAGAAAAAACACATTATATATATATAATATATATATATATACATATATATAATATATATACATACATATATTATATATATATATAAATATATAAACCACAATAACACCTTTAGCCTAGATAATTTGTTCCTGGAACAAGTGATCTTCGATGTCTGATGGAGGGCAACTTGACTGCACTTCTGAATTGCCAGCTGTGACTTGTTCAGCTACACACACAGTGGGTAGAAGCCCAGCTTCCTTGTTTCACTCTGCCATGAACTTCCCGATCTAGGAACTCTGATTCCTGTAGTTTTCCTGGTGAAATACTACAGGAGATTAGCTGACTAAGCATGCTTCTGAAGACAAAACCAGATCTAGACCAACTGCTCTTTTGAGCTGGCTGGAGCTAGGTCACATCCTTAAAGCTACTAGATGCATGGCTAGATGGACTGACTTGGTTATTTATCTTTATATATGGATTATATAGATTTATAAATTCTTTATTATTTTACTTATTATTTTTATTTAATGTACTGTTTCTGAAGGTATTCCACAACAGCCAGAGTTACCTTGATTTGTACTCTCTATCTCTTCCAGTAAAACCCTACCAGATGACAGTGGAGAAAGGAGGAATGTTCTGAGATTATTTTCTGCTATCTGGAGATAGGCAAGAAGTCATTATACTGTTTGTGTAAGATCTGAAATTTCCAGTTGTGGGAATTACTTGTGTGACTGCTAAGCCCTTTTTGGATTCAGATAAGAAGGACAGTGGTTCTCTGGAACCAATGTGTTGTTTCAGGATGACATAACAAGTGCTACCATCACTCTCAGTGCGTGACTGAACAACTTTTAGGTGTCATCCTTCTTGGCACCCAAAGAGATGGAGGATGAGGTTTACTATTTAACAGCTGTTGGTGACCTTCTTTGCTCACCAATTTGGAATCAATGATGTTCTAATACTCTTGGTTACCTGGCAGCTGACATTCTAGAGGTGAAACAAAGTTTGGTCAGTCCCCTGGGCTGGCTTCCAGAGACTTAATAAAATGTTTCTTCATTGGCCTATATTCTGTTCTGGTCAATAAAGCCCCATGGACTTTGCTTGTCTGTGATCTCTTATTTTTCTCCTTGCAATTTCCCAGCTAGTTCTTTAACTGGTTCATAACTTGGTTGCAATCCTTTCCGGCAAAAATTGAATTAATGAAGATGTGTCTCTCAGATATGTGTTTCAAACAATTAAATTTTGCCTCAGATCTTAATTTCAAACTCTTAAAAGAAAGTATTTTAAAAATTACAGAATTACAAGAAAAACACTGAAGAAAATTAGTTTTCATTTTGGTAACAGTGAAGAATGCTTTTAACTTAATTATTTTTCTTTGTATAGCAGTCTACATCAGCCTTGGAAAATGGTTGAACTAAGGACATTTCCTGTCAATTAGAAGATGGGTTTGAGTTGAATTAAATCACCACTTAGAATTCCACCTTAAATTCTACAAAGATGGCACTTGCTTAAGGTTCTGAAGATGGGAATATGATCTGCTAAAAATCAGACAAGTGAGCAGAAACAAACTATGACTTCTGCCCCAGGGGTAATGGAGATGGAGATGAATCCTGACAAGCACACACATGACAAGACCTAGGCAGAGCAAGAACGCGTGACTCACAAATTGTAGTGGCACGTTCTCTCCAAGGGCCTCAGTGTGCAGTAATGCCTGAAAGATCCCAACCAGGATCACATGATGCATACAGTGGTTGGCTGACTGTTGAGCCACATAATAAAACCCCAACAAATTAAGTATAAAAACAGCCTCTGGTGAGCTATAGCCCTAATTAGAAATAGAATTAACAGGTATTAGATTAGCAGAATGCCTGCCAGTGAAGTATGGAGGGGTTATCATTAAAGAGACAGACTTTTGGTGTGTGTTTATGTTCCTCTGAAGTTGATCCCCTTTTTAATTATTTCTGCCATTATGAGAAAGCTAGCAGGATTCTTTCACTGAAAAGACCAGAGAAGTTCATCAGTCTTCATGGGTGAAAGATGGAGAATGGGGGAGTTTTCTACCAGTCACTTTCTCTTCTCCTGGAAGTGTTCTGCTGAAGCTATTTGCATCCCCTTGCCCTGTGCCATCTTTCACCTTTCAAATGGTGAGTAAAGTTACTGCCACCACTGACCTCACCATCGCCACCATTCCCCTTGCACATGGCCATGCTGTTGGAGTTTACTGTGAAATGAGCTTGTGTTCAGTTGCAGCCCAGATCTTTGGAGCTGGGTATTTCAGTTTCCCAAGGTGTTTTCATCTGGTTTTACTTCCTTTACAGATGCTTCTCTTTGTCCACTCTGGTCCTTCTTTTCTC
Source organism: Dicaeum eximium (assembly GCA_013396995.1). Taxonomy (NCBI): domain Eukaryota; kingdom Metazoa; phylum Chordata; class Aves; order Passeriformes; family Dicaeidae; genus Dicaeum; species Dicaeum eximium. The sequence continues at coordinate 930,287 of VWZP01006390.1, forward strand.
TGCCTTGTCTCTTGTAATTAATTTTCTTTCTGCTCCTTCTGGATCTTCTTTTTTTCTTTTCCTTTTTCAACTTACATCCTCTTTAGTTTATCTCACTTTATCCATTCTGCACAAAGTGCAGGTCTGCAGTGCTTGCCCCTCAACTTGCCAGATCAGGGTACTGTCCCTTTATGCCATCTGAATAAGGGTAATCCTGGATACACAGACTTTGTATGCAAATCTTCATGCAAGTGTGGATATGGCAAATACTCAGAGCAGAACAAACAGCAGTGACAGTGGGGGCAATCAGAGCTTGTCTCATTTTTTAGTTCATTAGTGACCTCCTTTTAGCCCATAGTTCTGAGATTCTGAGTCTGTGAAAGACACCTAAGGACTGCATCCCTTAAATCTACCAGAATGGACTCTGTGGCAAGCCATCTCTCCTGCTGGACCTGTAAACATACTGTTGATCTGTGTCCCTGCCATCTCTGCTGGGTAAAATAAAAACCACCAGTTTCCACACCTAAACATTGGAGGGGTCTTGTTTCCCACAGTCTCAGAATTACAGAATTACAGAATTGCAGTCTCAGTGCAATGCTGCTGTGCCTGTACAGCACAAATCACCTGTGAGGTGCAGTGGCCTTGCTGCATTTACAATGTAGAGCTGTTCTGTGCAGATGTAGTGGTTATATAGTCATGATTATGACGAAATTACAGTCACGTCTTTGACTTTCAAAGTCTGCTGTTCTTGCTCGTATCCCTGCCCAGAACTGCACTTTTGGTGAAAGAGGGACCATACTTGGTTGAAAAGCTTCTGTGAAGCAGCCCTGCCAGAGCAGTTATGTCAAGGGAACAGATTGGCTGTACCATGATGTTGAGAAAAGTGGCACTTTTTACAGTGTCCTTGAGGAAAATCAGGTATGGGTTTCAGTTAACTGAATACTCAGGAAGAACTGGTGTCTCCCCCAGGTTCTCAGGTAAGTACAATTCATGGAAAGTGATTTAAAAACTGTTATTTTTAGGATGCAACTATGCATCTCAGTCTGGGTAGTCCAATTTTGCCAACATGAAGTGCACCCATTCAGGGTCTGAAAGCATTATTTACTTTCTCCTAGGTGTGCTCTGTGCAGATGGCTTTTTTCTATTTCCTTCCTATTAAATGTGACTATAATTCATGAGGGATGGAGAGGATTCCAGCTGAAAAGATGGACAGATTTTAGCAATCCTGTTGTCCTTTTAAAGCCACGACCCTAAAAGGCACACATGGTATGAGTTGGCCAACAGTATTCTGGCAGACTCTGTAGACAGCTATTGAAGTAAATTTTTGGCAAGAATTTGGCTAGCTGGGTTGTGAACACACTTTTTATATATAGCTACTGTGGTTTACTTTGACATGGAGGGACTGATGTGGCAAACATAGAGAAAGCTTAGATTGTTACCATGTTAATGCTAAGAATATGGACATCAAAGGGTGGCAAATGTGTTACTGCAGTTCAGTGAGTTTCTACTGTCATTGCAAAGCAGTTTGATATTGATCAGCTTTGAGTATATCTGGATCTGGATCAGCCACCCTGAATTATGAAATGGAAGCTGCATACCTCAAAAATACCTGTCTTCTTCCCTAGTGCAATCTCATTTTCTTTTTCAAATCTGTGCAATGATGACTGCATTTATGTGGTTGCTGTCCTATTCATTGACTATGTCTCAACCAGAAGAGGTATTAGAGAATTCTTCTTCTGCATATGCTCTATATATGCTTCTGTGAGGGCTTGAAGAAATAAGCTTTAGTTAGAAATTAAGGCTGCACTTGTATTTTATGGAATTAAAATGCTAGATTGGGTCATAAATGTGAAACTTATTTTGCTGTCATTAGATATGATAGTTTCTGTTTATATATTTTCTTCCACACACACACAGAGACACACATACACAGTGTTTGTCACAATTCAGTACAGCTGGTAATTTTCAGTTCACCAGAAACTCAGAATAGCAGAGAAATTGTTCAGTCAGGCTTGATGTGGAGAACAAGTGTTTGCACACCCTCCTCTCTCTGTTTCTGAGAGGAAACTATCAAGAGAGGTTTGAAAAAGAAATGTCAAAGAGAAGAGAGTCAACACATTTGCCTGTTCTTTTTAATATACTTATTGCTGATACACAGGTGCAGGTTTAGCTGAGAAGTGAAGCAGGAGTTTAGATGCATTATTGCTTTAACTGGAAAGGTGGCCAGGAATGAGGCAGGCAGCTACAGGGAATCTTCTGCTGAGTGTCATATCAACAGAAAACACTTGAGAGGGTGTTCTTGAGAAATAACTTTTTATCTTTTTCATCTTTCCTACCCTAGCAGACTGGAAATCTTAAGACCCATCACAGCCCTCTGAAGAGGCAGATTTGACCCATGACCTGAAAAGAGCTTGTTAGGACATTAAAAAAAACTCCAAACTGTAGATAAACACAAACTGAGGGTAAAGTATCTCTCTTCTACCTTTCCACCCACCAGACAACATTCTAGAGAACAAAGTCATTTGGTTCCATGTTTTCAGTCACATACCAAGCACCAGACAAAAGTCTCTTTTGGGGTTGTGTATTCAGTGTGAGAAAAGCCAACTTCTCTCAAGAGTCACAGTAGATTCAGCTGTACCAAGAAAAGTTGGAGTTATGTAGACACTCAAATCCAAATGCTCCCTCTTTCCTTCTCTCAAGGCCAAAATATTTCCTCAGATATACATATTCATCTCCATTGAAGATAAAGAGAACTAAGCAAGTCTCAAGGCAACTGCACAGAAACCAACTGTTATTTTCTGCAGTGAAATATGATTTTCTACAGAGTAAAATATGTCTCTTCTTTAAATGTAAATTCCACATATAAACTCCTCTTGACCTATCAATGTTTCTAAAGGATTCCTGTCTCTTTGCTATGTCAGCTGAGCAAGGAGACTGACCACTTTATTAATTGGTCTTTTATGACATTGGAGAAAAAAATCATCCATTTTTGCTGTAACATTAACATTAAGATTTAAAACTGAAATGCATCTTGTCCTCATGAAACAAATCTGAAATTTCATTTTCAGTTACATATATTTCATCTACATCCAAGAGCACCAGACAGTTTACTGAAATCCATCCTTCTCTGACATTGGCAATATCGCAGAAAAAAGATCTAAATGTAACACGAAAGATGAAAGTATTTAACACGTTATAAATATAGATAACTATATTTTTAATACAGATACATTGAAGAGGCATGGCAACCAGTTAAGTTCCTTTGAAAATGCCAAACCAATTGTTTATCTGATGCATGAAGCTGTGGGCAAGTATCCTAGTAATTTGCTTGCAATGTACGAGCTTTTGTTCTTATTACACAGTGAAGACAAACAAAATCTGCAAACCTCTCAAGTTTGTTTACAATATGATCGAATTAATTCACATATGACATTGAACAACTGTTTCTGCTGTATTTAGTTGCTAACCATTTTTGACACCAAATATTTTTTCTAGTGGTTTTAGTGTTCATGGTCAGGGATGGGAGAGGAAGGTGTGAAATCTTGATGGCATAGACAGGGGAGGGCCAGCTACACCCATGTGATTCCCTCAAGCTCACCTTATACTCCCTCTCACAGACAAGCAGGCTGTCTACAGAGAGTTTTAAGCTGGAATTTCCTTAATGCTTTGGAAAATTAAAAAAAGTACCATAAAACTACACTGTATTTTAACTACAAGAATGATTTCATGTTTTTTTTGCTTGTGTGCATTCTCAGGTGTTCCAAAACCTTTCTAGGGGTTCCATCAGAAGGTAGCTGGCATTGCTTCTCTGTGATATACACACTGGGCAATTCAAGCAGAAGACAATTGTGGCTGAGCAACTATGAAGCAGTGATGTCTACTCCATTAAGTACTCTCATTCCAGCTCAATGTGGCTGCTTCAAACTAAGTCTGTACTGAAGATAGCACGGTTGGTTCAATTACTTATTTGCACAAAACTTACCTATTCTATTGTTTGAGAATCAAGCACAAACATTCATCTACAACATATAAATGAATATTGTTCATGATCTGTTGAATTGTTTGTTTGCTGTCTGATGGGCAGTTCCTGTAAACACACGGGAGCCACTCAGAATACATTTGCTCTGTTGAGGAATTATTTCTAACTTTTTTTATGTGACCGTTTAAAGAATATTTTAAACCAGGGTAAAGACTTTAATGGAGGAAAATACTAAATAATTATTTTAAAAGAATGGGGAAATAAGAAATTTTTCAGTTTGTGAACAAGTGCCTTTGTCCACGTAAGAAATTAAGTGTGAAAAGTGTGAGTGGCACTTAGCAGCCACCAGAAGAATAGATGGACACAAGTGGTCCTGTAAAGGACCCTCTGGACTATGGCAAATACAGTTTGTTTCTCCCAACATCTGCACAAGCTGCATCACTGCTGCTGTTTTCATCCAAATCCTGCCAGTGGGTAATCAAAATCATCAGGGGGCTCTCACAGCAGTGAAACATTTGCTGTCTTGAGTAGTTACAGTGTATTCATCTGGACAAAAATGTGAGTGTGGTGTAAGTCCATTTTGCAGATACAGATTAGAAGATAATAATAGAAACAAGGGCTGACCAGTTATTATAGCAGTTATTATAATGTGGATGTCTGGGCTGTGTCTGCTCAGATGATCCATGCAGAAATAGAGCAGCCTCACATTTGCACAAGGGATAATCTGGAACGTGGTGACTCTGAGGTATACTCAAATGTAAATGAATAAACAGGTGAATGTGAACTTCTGTGGTCTCTGGCTAAAAATGCCAGAGCATACTCTGTAAAAACAGTGTTGTCAAGTAGAAATAGAAGGTGGTACTGCCTTGAAGAAACTGCCACTAAAATCCTATCCAGTCCTGTCATTAGGAAAGGCTTGAGAAGAGAGTAACAAGTCTGAAAAACCTATATAAGTGTGATATATGCAATATGCTATTAAGAAAGAGCTTAAAAACACAGTCATGACAGAAAAGAGCTGTTGAACACTAAAGAAAATGGCACAAATGAGACTTCTATTTCTGGAAAGTAAATGTAGATAAATCAAGCTAGAAATTATGTGTCTACTTCTTGGTGTGGTTAGTTGACCCTGGAAACTACTTACCTAGACATGAACCTTGCTTCTGTCACTTGAAATTGGAAAGCCAATACTGGATATAATACAAAAGTTGTATTTCATCTCAGTCAGGAGTTCTGAGTTTGCAAGTGTTTTCAGGTGTTGGACCAAAGAGGTCAGCAATCAAATCCCAAAGACCCTGTTAAAAAGAAGAAAGTGCTTCAAAAAACTTACTTGGAAAGCACTCAAGTGGAAATATTAGTCATGGACTGGAGCAAACAGATTTATACAATGCTATATATAAAAGCAGAATAATTTTATGCACTGAAAAGTAAGAAAGCTTTCAATGCTGAAATTTTGAGCATTTTACCACAGTAAAAAATAATAACTGGCAGCTTGCCTGTGACAGAGGAATCTCATCTAAGCTTTTGTGCGGAAGCAAAGGGTCTCATAGCACTTGCAGCTGAGTTGCAATGCATCTCCGGCATAAGCATCATTTGATAACCATTATGCTTTCTAATCACTTTCTAATTAAGCTGTGTTATTACAAATACGATGTGCAGCTGTACTTTATTTGTCATATTCTTCCTTGGACTTATTGGCTTCAACCTGTAGTCTAATTTTCATACAATGGGGCTGCCTGAAGACGTTCATTTTGTCAGTTGTGGCTGCTAAGGTGAAAACTTCATTCTTTCCAGTCTGTTACCTATGCCCATTTTCTTTGATATTTCCCTTCCCTTCCCTTCCCCCCCCCGCCTCCCCCTCCCCTTCTCCCTTACTCTTTCCCTTCCTGTTTTCCTCCCTTACTCCTTTCTTTTCCTTCTCTTCCTTCTCTCCCTTCTCTTTTCCTTCCTTCCTTCCTGCCTTCCTGCCTGCCTGCCCGCCCACTTCCCTGATCTCTCCAGCTAAATTAAAACAAATGTGGCCCAGACACCCAATGTAATTATGGCATGGCTGTTTCTACAGCTGATGGCATCCCAGGCTGACTCCTCCTTCCACTTCAAACGATCAGGTCAGTTGGAAACAACTTTGCTACACAGCCTTGAATTCCCAGCTCTGGATTATCATGACTAAGGAAAAAACATAAAAGGGGCTTTTGACAAAACCAAGCAATATCAGCTTCTGGACAGAATATTTTATTCAACCATCTTACATCTGAATGACAACCACATTTTCAAATGTTTTGTTCATCTTCTCACCTAAAAATACAATGTATTCACATCATTGGCTCCAATTGCATTTGTAAAACTCATTGACATCTTTCATGTTTTACATCGCTTACTTCTTTTATTTAGTAAGAAAAAGAAATGCACTGAAGTGGACTGCAGCATTATTAAGGCATAATGTTTCACAGCCAGGGGTCTAGATATCATAAAAAAGCCTACAAAATCCCAAGTGGATACTATAAGTGAGATGGGGGAATCACTACTGTATTGTAGATGAAGTTAATACCATTCTACTGACTTCACTATCAATGTTACAAGACTGCAGTACAAAATATCCTCCCAAGACTTTGGAGATTTAGCAAAATTTTTTATGTTCAGGTTTCTAAAGAGCAATTGTATGTATGTTTCTGCACCACCCATTACCCAAAAGGAAGGAAAAAGAAAAGTAAGCATAGTTACTTTTATTCACTACTACTCTTGGTTACTACTCTATTTCTGGGTTTATGTAACTAATGTTACATAATGTGTGCGACAGTTATGGTAATATTTCCATTGTAGGTTTCTAAAGAAATGAAGACATTTGAAATGTCTATTAACTACCAAGGTAATGTTTTATCATCCCCTTATTTGGTGGTAAAGCAAATACAGAATTGAAAAGATGAATCTCCATATTCTCATGCTATACAAGCATCATTAATTAATTTAACGTGACAAGCTTTGTGAAGTATCTGGGTAAGTCAATCTAGTATCATTTTGTTCATGAAGCCCAAAATATAGATTGACAAAGCACAAGTATGAAATGCATTTCAATCAGTTTAATCAAATAGAGTCAATGTAAAGAAAAGGGGCATTGTCAAGATGTGTCAGTGAACATTTGACCTGCCTTGCAGTTAATATTGTTTTTGTGCAAATTTCTCTTGGGGGGATACCCACTCTGCTCTGCATTTCAGTTCTAAAAACTGAAAATTTTATTCTTGATCTGGTGAGTGGAAATCTTTAGTAGGAATATTATGGGAAAGACATCACTTGCAAATCATTATTCACATGCAATTGGAACTTGTGAAATCAGACCCTTTAAAGAAACCAGGCTATTCAGTGTGACTTTGACTTGAGTGTAGGAAATTCTGCTTTCTCTTGAATGATCTTTTCTGTCTGTTTTGAGAGATGCCAAAGATGAGACTGTAGAGTACCAAATTCAAAATTTGCTGGAGAGTTTAGCTTGTTCTCTTCTCTAAGACTTGCACAGGAAAAAGGTGAGGGCGCAAAGTGAACCTAGACCAGAGCCAAGTGGCCACAGAACTTGGCAAGCTGTGGCTTTTAAGGGCAGTGGAAGGGGCTTGCCACAAATGTCTTCAGTGAGATTTTAAGAGGGATTCCCTGTTAAAATAATTCAGGATTTCTCCCAGGAGAGAGTACCCAAAGCTGCCTTACTTCTCTGCATCCCAAATCTCCCTTTATCACTTTCCATGATCCCAATGAAAAGCAAAGCTGAATGCAGGTCTGTATTTATTTCTGAAAATTCCTTCACAGATTTATTTTCACAATGCTTGATCTAATGCTATGGTTTCTGATCATGCTCAATATGCAGAATAATGTAATGGTCAAATCACAGCACAAAAGGATTCTGTTTTGTCTGTAAATCTACTCCTCTGCCAGGGAATGATGCAGTTGTTTCAAGGGCTTTTAAATCTGTCTATTACTTTCTCTGAAAATGATAGATTAGGCAGGATTTAAATTCACAGACTGAAGACACACACGTGTGCTCAGCAGAAACCAGAAAAGTAGCTTTTTTTCTCAAGAGAAGAGAAAGCTATGGGCATGACCAAGATTTGGAGAACAATTTCAAAAGCCTGTTTCCCACAACAATGTCTGTTCGATAGCCTTGTTTCATTTTCTGGACCTTCAGCTTCCGCTGCCTAAAAAAAATAATCACTGTCAAGCAGCTGTGGTGACCTCAGACACATGAATCAAGTTTGCCAGGAGATGGAGAGATCTACAGGGTGAGTCTCTAATAAATGCCTGAGCAAACTCCTCTATCCACCCCTTTGAAGTGCTGAGTGTTATCCCCCAGGAATGAATGCTGACTTATCAGTGCTAAGTTTCCTATCACTCCTTAGAGACAAGAGAAAACCCACAAATTCTATGAATTTCATCCCCACTGATGATTGCCAGTTGTACTGCCTCCCCTGATTCCTTCACTTCCCCTCCTCAAACGTTGATGGAGCCATTCCTAGAGCACACCAGAGCCCATGGACGTACCACGGATGTGACCAGAGCACAGTCAAGCTCTGGAATCCCAGTGGACCAAGTCACACTTCCAATATGTGCACACTCTGATCTGAGCAGGGGCCATGGTAGCAACTCATCTGCAGGGCAGGTTTTTGAAGCAATGCTCCAAAGATCAGGACCACACATTTTTCTTAACCTGTTGATGGGTGAACCATGAGATGTTCACAAATCTGGAGAACTCTCCATGTAATTCAGTGTTTCTCCTGGACCTCTTGGAACCTCAGTACTACGTGGAAGTATTGCAAGTTCTTTTATGTGATTTTTTTCTTTTTCAATGCTTCCTTCAAACTTTGATGGAATGAGTTTAGAGCTATGTGGAAAGAATGATTAACTGCAGTTTAATCAATCACAGGAAAGGTTGATGCCTGGTTCCAGCTCTGGAGATGCACCTATATCAGTCTTATTTATTTGAAGTGGTTTACCCTGTAGTTTTACAGCCAATGAACTAAAATAACCAAAATGGTCTGAAGTGTCTTATTTTGATATTTGCAGCATTTTCACACCAATATTTTATATTAACCTTTCTGTTTTTCATGGATATATGCTGCTTAATCCTTGACTAAATCATTTAACAATGTGAGAGCGGAGTATTTTGCTGCTACAGACTTAGACCTTCTGAAGAGCCTAATCAAAACCAGATTTTTTTACTTTAATTGGAAAAGAAATGAGTGTTTTGCACTACACACTAGCTAGTTAGTGCTATCATAAGCAACCCTCTATTAATCACGTACCATTTTTTGCAGCTGTGTACAGTAACTGACCTGCCTAGATACACTATAACTGAAGCAATTAAGGATCTTTTGTATTTTTTATGTAATTACCACTTCTGAGCTAGGTTGCTAAATACTTGGGACATTTGGGGTTATAATTTCAAGGTCATTATATTTTTGTTCATCTCATTTCCTAGGAAACCTATTTGCAGACTTGCCTAAAGCATCCCAGATACTGTACATTAAAGTATGGCAAATTAATTCAATCCTACCTCCTTCCACTCAGTAGGTGCATGTCCATTTTTCCAGTGTCTAATACAGAGTATATTTTTAAACTGTAAACTATTGCATGTTTTAATGATGCAAACAATGGAGAGACCAAATAAGCTAAAAGAGCTAACACATTTATCTCTACATTCTGCCATCTGTTTGAAACTGCTGATGTAATTCCAGTTTTAAATTACATTAGATCCTGCCTTCTGGACCCCTTTCCCTATTTACTTTTTTTTTATTATCATTATTTAAGCCTTTAGAGAAAGCAGTGCCTTCAGGTTGTTGACTACATAATAAGAAACTGTGTCTTTGACTGTTTTCAATCTAGACTTAAATTTAGGTTTCCTGGACAAAGAGGTATAGTGAAATAATAGCTTTATTTCCAAAAGATGAAATTATTCTCTGTGTACAATTTGATGAGATCTGTTTTCAGCAATAATGCTAGCAACCAGCAGATTTGTTTATACTGAAGAAACAGCAAAGATTAAGGTTTGTGTTCTTGCATATTCTATTGTCTAATGATGGATTTTCCAGTTTTATCTCTGTGTTTATGCTTCAGAATTAGTTTAGTTTCTTTTATGTAACCTCTTCCCTTTATTTTATTGGTTTAATTAACAAACCTGTATTTATTTTTCTTAGCACTTCCTTTGCCTTTTCAGTCCACAGTGGCAACTCTCCATTCTCTCTTTTTCTGGAATCTTGTGGCTCAAATCACTTATTTGTCTGGATCTGATACTAATGTTGATCTTTTAAGGATTTGCTTACAGGTATGTTGGTCAGAGTCTGTCTTCAGCATATCTATCAAACACATAACCTGATTTTTGCACAGTTATTTTAATGTCTTGAAAATTTTGATTTTAAAACATCTGCATCACAGAAATTAAATTAATGTGTTCTGGTTTACATTTATTTTTTTAAAAAAATTTTTACTTTGTTTACATTCATTATATACCCACAGAATACTCTGGATAGAAGGACTTTGGAGAAAAGTTGGAGTTTTATGCAAAAAACTTTTCAGACTCCTCCTTTGAGTTGATTTTAAAAAGAGATATCACATAATTAAAAACCAAGAAAAAATGCATTTCAAGCTACATTTTATTCATAGTAGCAAAGAAATTTTTCATAAGCATATTTTCAAAAGTCATGATAACATTTTTTTAAATTGTACAGATTTTGAGATGATTGGAACAACTTACTCATTTAGAATTTCAAAACCATACCAGGTAAAAGTCTAAAGAAAATGTTAAAATAGATTGGTTTGATTCTGATAATTTTCTAGAAAGTTCAGATTGTTAATGAAAATTACTTTCATTACAATATTTGCCTAGATTTAATTTAGAAAATGCTTTAAAATTTAAATGAAACCCCATAACGCTAAGCCTTTTTTTTTTGTTGTTTGTATACTTTGGAAGGGAAACAGACACTGGGAAAATTTTGAATTTAAACAGAAGATTTTATCTTTCACTATCTGACTTAAAATGTAGGAAAAAGTTGTTATTAATAAAATTTAGAAATTATAATTAATATGAAAGGCAAGTCCTCTTACAGAATGGCATCTAGGAGATGTGACTGTTGTCTTATACAAATCTTAAATTTTCTCATTGAACCAGCTTCCAGAATGGTAGCAATTTTAGTGTATCAGTCACTGATCCATGCAGGTTTCTGAAGAGGAACCTTGGGCAAAGTTTCAAAATTCCTAAAGCACTGCTACCTATAAAAATTTACACAGTCAGTCACCATGACTTCAGCTATCATCATGCTCAATGAAAACAAAAGTCTGGTGATTGAATTGTGACAACCTTAGTATAGGCTTTCTACATTTCCTCTCCAGCCACTGAAGCCAATGGTTAAACTAAAGTGGTGGCCAGCTGTTGGGAATATGGATGACTCCCTTGATTCTTTGTCTAGGCTGGCCATCACCAGTGGTCAAAATCTGAAGCAGGAAGGTGCAATATTCCCTCACTCCAGCAGGCTAACTTGGGCTGGATGGATATGGAAAAAGTCAGCAGCTTCCCATCAATTGTTGATTAAAGTATTCAATTCTGGATTTTCAGAGGTTGGTATAAAACCATATAAACCATTTATTCATATTTTCATAGAATACTATGTTCTATGATTCATCTTGCTATGAAAAATAAGAGCATAGACGTTAAACCAGAAATGTCCAGATATGGTAAAACAAATATGTATTTTAAATAGATCTGAAGCTGATATCACAGATTCCACGATTTCTTTGGACAAGATGTTCCAGTGTCTCACCACCCTATGAGCAAAGAATTTCTTCCTAACACCTACCTGAAATATCTCCTCTTTTAGTTTAAAAACTGCTCCTCTTGTCCTATTACTATCTGCTTACATAAAAAGTCACTCTCCCTCCTTTTCTAAGTGACATTTAAGTACTGTCAGGCCCCAGTGAGGTCTCCCTGGACCCTTCTGTTCTCCAGGCTGAACAGCCCCAAGTCTCATCCTGTCTTCACAGGACAGGTGCTCCAGCCCTGTGATCCTCTTTGTCCCCCTCTTTTGGACCCACTCCAACAGGTCCACATCTTTTCTGGGATGAGGACCCCAGAAGTGGATGCAGGACTCCAGGCAGGGTCTCACGAGGGCAGAGTAGAGGGTAAGAATCACCTCCCTTGATCAAATATTGTCAGTTGGAACTCGTTATGGGGGTTATATCAGCTGTCCATAGATACAGAGAGTGGCACTCATCAGAGCAGGGAGTGCTGATTTTCTGCTTACAAAAATACCATTAACTTATGGAGTCTGAGCAGTGTTTCCCAAACAAAGAATTGACTCCACCCCAGCCTACAAATAAAAATAATTGAAGTCACATGATTTCTTCAAATACTCATGATTCCAAATGTTTGGTAACCAGCTGCCTGTTGTGGCAATGATCCTTCTTCTGCACAGAATTTGTATTCTAGACCTACATGAAATTAGTATACAAGATGAACTGAGTGAGTGATTTGTTGGAAGAAGTTTTTGTTGTGAAAATGTAATGAATATTTCATGGTTCAAATTCAAAGCAACTATAAAATATCAAGTTTTGCTCTGATGCATAAAAACAATTCATCATAACTGTTAAATACAAACCATGTTCACTCATGGTATGAACCATAAATATGACAAGAGGTCCCAGAAAGTTGTAGTTATGGTTAAGAAGCATTCTGCAGTGAATACAGTAAACTTCCTCCCAAATATTTTAAATACTGCTGTCTTTCCTGATGATAGATTGTATTTCATCGGCATCAAGATTTACAAATCAGTCAGGGTCACCAAAACTCAAATTTTTTCACTGCATCCCTAAAACAATGTTGTCCTGAGTTTCCTCCCAAAATCTGTCCCAAACCAGGACAAATATAACATTCAAATATATAAAAGAATTTATTTAAAAAGTCAAAAAGTATGTCCTGCTAAGTCCCGTGCCAGTTTATCTGCAAGAACCTCTGAACATTTTACCCTTTGTGCACACCAGGCCTTTCAACACAGTTCCTGGTCTTACAGAGACACTTTTTAAATTACAGATCTCATGGAAGTCAAAGGAACTGTATATTGAAATGTAACACTAATACCATGGACTGTATTTCCCCTGGAGTAAAATTCATGTTGTTCTTGAGATCTGTGCTGTTGAAAATATCTGATACTTCTTTAGCACAGTAGTACATGAGACCATATGACAGCAAGACTTATTTTTAAACTGAATGGATAAATTTTATTTGAATTATTAATTTATTTAGTGGTACTGACATCTTACATTTTCCTCCAGTTCTTTTCTTACCATTGATTTATAGAACTGCATTTCTTGAAAGGAGGCATCTGCAGCAGCTGGATGGATGGATGATGGCCTGCTATGGGCTCTGTAGAACAGTGCTACAATCTCTGTTGTTTTACAGAAAAGTCTCTGACTGTGGCATCCTCTCTTGTAAGAATTGAGCTGCCTGATTTGAACACAGACAGTGTAGAACTTTGGACAAAGTGCAGAAACACTGTGGTTGCTGTAGTGGTTCAGAGATATAATGGAAATGAGGCTTATAGGGAGGATGAGTCTTTAAGTACAGCCAAGATTCCAGCCTGAAACTCCAATCAGAAACCTTAAAAAAATTAGCAGACTATGAAGCACAAACATGAAACATTGTTCATATTACTGAATGAATATACTAATTTTCAAAATGCATATGCCTGAATGTATTTACTCTAGAAGTAAGCTTTCAAAAACTCTCTGTGTATACAGCTTGATTCCAGCATTAATACAATTTGCAATGAGCTAGCTAATGAGCTTCTGGTTTTGAACAATTTGACTCTATTTATGAAAGATTAGACCCACTGAGAATCGCATTATTCTTTTTTCATAAAGCATTTGAATCTAGCTACTGTAAGGTTGCAAAATACTGCAGAACAGTCAGATTCAGAGATTATTTAATCAGTAATAAAATGCCATTGTAGGCAGCATAGCAGTACTTCCTAAATCCCTCGATGCATGGTCGGCTTATTTCATTAGAATCTGTGCTGGCTGTTCTCCAAAGATGCAGAACTAATGCTATCTGCAATTATCGGATTTTGTTAAGCACAGAGTATTCAACAGTTATAGTGTTAATGAATGAAGAATAGCTAAGCAAGCCTCTAATCCATTGCTCATTGTTTAAAAAAAATTAGAGCCCAGCCCTATCATACTCAGTTATAATATGACTCAAATCAGCAGAATAAATAGCTCTGCACCTTTTCTCCCTGTGAGGCAAATGTAATGCATTGCTTGCTATTTCCCAAATGAGAGGCTTTTTACTGAGAAATCCTTTGCTTAGAAATAAGTAAGATGTAAAGTTTTCTAACGAGTAGGGGTATGCTATCTACCTATCATGGCCATATTCCTGCTTCTTGCAAAAATAATCTATTGGTAGGAAAAGGAGAAAATAATCTAGCCTGTCACTAGAAATATCAGTGCCTTTTAATTAGCCCTTAGGAATCCTAGGTTATCATGGTGTGTATTGCACTGTGTTGATAAAGCTGTGAGGGGAAAAGGCTGCAGCTAATAACTAGCTCTGAGTTCAGAATTGCAGCATGTTCTGTGAAGCTTCTGGATGTTGGCAGTTTCCAAGAGTGATGGAGATGTGGGGTCCCTGGCAGAGAAAAAGGTGAGCTTGTGTATAACTGGATCATGGCAAAGGACTTAAAATTTGCATTTGTAATTGCATAATATTTGTAATTGTATTTTTTGTAAATGTACACATTATATATTAGAAAATTTAAAATAAAAATATTACTAATTCAAATACTTTCCTTAAGAAAAAGAGCTGAAAACTTTCTATTTTAGAGCATATAGAGCTACTAAAAGAATTTAAAATTGTTTTGGGAAATGAAAGCTCCATGTGGCACTTTTTTACAACATGTCTCTTAACCAGACAATACTACTGTTGATCAATCAAATTTAAAATATTTTTGTGCTTCAAATTACAACACCATCATTAATTCTGATAGTGACAGATAAGTTTGGCTTTCTAATGAAGCAGTCTGGTGATAAAACACAGTGGAAAAACAATGTATGTATCCTGAACATGTCCTTTTCCTGTATCTGCAGTCCATCAGTCCCAATTACTCTGCTCTTTTTCCACTGTCTGATTAACAGGAGCCACAGAGAATGATATCAAAAGTGAACAGTTTGGTTACTTTTCCCCTGCAGTGTCTTGGTCTCCATCCTGCTGTTATCTGCTAACTGAAAACATTTTAGGCTAAAATGGGAAAATAGTTGTAGAAATCAACAAGGCAAGACACAGATATGGCCATTAAGAGCTGTTGCTTTTTCTTATGGATGAGAAAAATAGTTATATTGTCTCACATTTCCATCGGCAGCAGACTTTGGACTGCCAAAGTTGTCCTGCACAGGCACCAAAACCCTTGTCATGGAGATACATATTGGCAGGATATTGTCCCTGGAGGGTCCCCAGCACACCCCTGCCCCAGGCCCTGCCACCCCAGCCCCTGCCTGAGCTCCCATCCCCCAGTGCCCAGGCAGGGTGTCTTGGTCTAGGAATGCTACTCTCCAATTTAGTGCTCCCACTGAGACTCTCCCAACCATTTGTTGCTTTTGTGCTCCCCCTCCCTCTCCCCTCTGCATCAGGCTGGAGAGGGGAATTAGAGGCAAAAAAGGTGAAGACCAGATGGAAACAGATTAGCTGAGGTAAGAACATTTTACAGGAAACAGCAATGAGATAAGGAAAGGGATAGTACCAGTTTTAGTAACTAAAGCGTACAGAAGAGAGTGATTCACATGCCAAACACTCACTGCAGAGCCGACCTGACCACAGCCATGCCACCTTGACCACTCCCTGCAGCTGGAGCTGGTGCCACCCAAACGCTCCTTCTGGCGAGCAGGGCTGGGCTGGGGCTGCTGCTGGCACCAGGTTACTGAGGGACCCTGAAGGCCAGCGGCGTGCACAGGGCCAGGCACCAGGGCCTGGTCTGGCAGGAATCCCTTCTTTCTTCAAAAAGAACCAGAAAAGGCAACCAGAGCAAGGCTGTGCCACAAGGGAGGGAAAGGCAAAATGCACGGGTGATGGCGGCCAGCCTTGGTGAGCAGAGCGCAGTCCCACGGGCCTGGCATGGCTGAGCAGTGCTGACAACAGCCATGGACAGGCACAGGCACTGCAAAACATGAACCAGGTCCATGCAGGAGACACAACCTGCAGAAACAAAGCTGCAGCATGGTCCAGGGCCTATCTTGGAGTCAGCTGTGCCTAAGGAAGGAATTGGGGGAGGAATGGGAGAACAGGGCTTGAGTTTAAATGGAGCTCTTCAGCCCATGGGCCAAGGATGCAGATGAAAGTTTCAGGCCATTGAGGCCTATTGTTACACTCAGAGTTCTGACAGATAAGCTGTTCCAAATATTAGAAAAATATCTATGATTTGTTAGAAAATATTACTGCTTGGTAATGTTTATAATACTATATTTATCTTCACTTCAATAAATTGAAATACTGAAATATCAAGAAGTTACAAAACCAGTTGTTTTGAGGAATTGTTTTAAATGGTGCTTATAAAGCAGAATGATTTCCCTAAGTGGACACCAAACAAAATGTGAATTTTAGGTTGATGGGATTTTTTCTAAGATAATATATTTATGTGGAGAAAAGTCTGGTAGCTCAGTGATCACAGGCCAGCCCTGAAATTCAAATATGGTTTTTCTGGATTTTTTGCATTTTACCCATGAAGATTGCTCTCACTCAGGCTGTAGCTTTGGACAGCTGGCCCTGAAGACCATGGCCACAAAAGGAGCTTCAGACTACCCCTAACCAAACATGACATGCACATTTTTGTGGGATGAGAATCCCCTCTATAA
This sequence comes from Dicaeum eximium, assembly GCA_013396995.1. Lineage (NCBI taxonomy): Eukaryota > Metazoa > Chordata > Aves > Passeriformes > Dicaeidae > Dicaeum > Dicaeum eximium. Next base: position 947,106 of record VWZP01006390.1, read on the forward strand.
ATATAATAGCAAATGAGAATTCTGGGTGTTGTGTTGTAGGATTAAGGGGGCATGTGATGAAATGTGTAGTTCCAAAACGTGCAGTTGTCTTTTCTCTCATTAACTAGCTCTTAAAAAGACAGATGTCCCTCTTGCAATAGTACTTTAGATAGTACAACAATTCAGCTACGGTTAGAAGACCCAAATATAAAGGAGGCATCTTTAATTTCTTCAAAACTAAGAATTGAGAAGGAAAAAACTTCTTTAAAGAGAAGCTCCCTGGTGAAATGCTAGTGTCCATTTTCAACAGTCATCTGATTTAGTTTTCTTGCTGTTTTTTCACACTTCGGAATTGGACATTAAGTCTGATATGGTCAAAGTTTGCTTTTTTCCTTATGTGATACTGTTTACAAAACAGGGAACTTAGAACTCACCTGTAGTCTGTTACATGGCCCGAATCATCAAAATTTTCTTTAACAAAAGAGTGTACATTGGCTTTTCAATTTTTTAATGGTTTAATACTTCACCACTGACTATTTTTGTATAAAATAAAATGCTAGCTTAAGCTGGAAAACTCTTATTGACTTTTCTAGCTCAAGCAATTCTTCTTGGGAACTAACATAAAGCAGCAGAAGCTGAAAAAGAGTCAGTCATTCTCTGGAAGGGGCCAGATGGAATGGCTCCTGTGGAAAGATGGTTATCTGTGCCATCTCTTGAGACCCCACTGCTAGAACATTCTCAGGTAAATCTTGGTGGTCACAGAATCTGCCTGAAACTGCACCTTATTAAATCAAAGGTAATTTTTATCAATTTGTAGCAATAATTGTCAACCAGCAAAGATAGTCTGAGCAGGTCCTTTGTGCTCATAGACAGTTTGAGGTTCAAAGATTGAGGCCTGGAGACCACTGCATTTCTCTGAAGCCTCAAGACATCTTTTCTTACTCACCTTCTCTCATTTTTAACCAGATTAGTATCAGAAATGCCATATTCTTCTTTTATGAAAAGTTGAGACAGGTTTTCCTAATTCCACACAAATATTGCAGTTGTGTTTTTTCAGCCTTGAGATATATGATTGAAATTGTTGGATAATTGAAATATTTCAATGAATATGTGATTCTGATTGGTATTTGTGTTGTTTTATTTTTACTAGCCAATTCACTGGATTAAACAGAAATACATCACAGGAATTCAATAAAGTAATTTTGCCCGAAAACTTCGCTTGATGATGTATGCTAAATCAGGTATCACAGAGAAACATACAATTTCATCCATGCAACCAGAACAGCTCAAGTTTTTACTAGCAAAAATAGTGTACACACAGTATACATGCTAAAAGTTATTTCCAGAAATGATCTCTAGAAGTCAGTGCCTTTGAAAAAATCTTAACCCCTCTGAGGTAACTGACTGCATTTATAAATTACATTACTTTGCTACTTTTGGAAACTGTTCTAAATTGTATCTGCTGTTAATGATTGTTTATATTCTCTTCGAAGATACTGATGCTTTAAAGAGAATTATCTAAAGCACAGTTTTTGGTGGTTGAATTCAAAGCCCTTAAATGTATTTTCTTGGATTTTCAGAAAGAGTTTTTATTCTGCATGCCAGTGCTGCAGTTGCAGGTTTTGATGAAGTTGTCATGAAACAGCATCAATTGTTTTGCTGATATCAGTCAATTATTTCTAAATTTCTGTTCCCTGCATGTTTTGCGTTTCTCATCACAAGATCAGCCAACTTTGCTTTTAGGAGGTTTATTCTTTCTCTAAGTCTAGTAATACTTATCATTAATGATTCCATTGCTGTTTGAGGACTTGAAAAAGATTCTCTAGAAGACCTGTGTGCAGCTGCCTACATTTTCCTGGGAGCCTCTTTGCATAGGTGGGATTAGAGGAAGTTCAGAAACCCACCAGGAAGGTCTCTTCATAAAACATGGGCCCAAAAGCAATTCTCAACAGAGGAAAGACTTTGCTCTAAGGGCTGTCTTATTACTGTATATCTGGCAGTGAATATTTTGGCTTGTACCAAAAGCATTCATCTTCTTTGCGCAACATGGATCATCAGCTCAGAAAGGAATTTACGGTAGCCCCTGGAGAAAGTTTTCTGTCAGTGACAAAAGGCAAAGCAGCTGGACAGACAGACTGTGCTAAGACCATTTGCTAAGTTCTAACTTAGCACTGTCTCCATGACAGCCTTAGTTGGAGCAAATGTTCAGGTCGTACTACTCAAACAACAGTGAGCAAAGGCAGAATGAAGCACCACAATAAAAACACCACAACTATAACTCTGCATTTGACTTCCTGTAAAAACTTGTACAAACCCTACTATGAATTCTGTACTCAATAAAGCTGGGACAGCTGTTCCATCTGCAAACTAATTGGATCAAATAGGAAGAAGGAAATTTTGCCAGAGTGAAAACTAAACTTACATTTTAGAGGCTGAAAAATCTAAGTACCTCAAAATACTGTATTTATCTCAGCTTCACAACACAATTAATCAAACTGCTGACTTCCGTGCATGCTTAGGCCACCAAAAGCATAGGATTTCTGCATTAATGAGGAAACTGGACTTTCACAGAAGTATATAAAGACGAGTTTGCTCAGAATACACAGCCTGCTCAGTCAGTGATGTCTAACATGAAGTATAACATTGCTTACAATAGTGAGACAAATATGCGAAACTTTGTGCTGGATAGAGGAATGATCAATGAGAAAGAATGATTGAGAGTCCACATTAAAATTTTAAATTACCCCAGCTTAGAAAAAAGTTCAGGGAATGTTCTGTCGAAGAGGAAATCAAAATGAGCACACATTACATGGCAGATAAACCATCTCAGAGTAGGCATTTTACTTATTATAACCCATGCAGAATTACATCGATCCCATTAAAGTATTTCAGATAATGCCTGCTGCTTCATACAATGTACTGGTATTTCATTTTAGAGCAGCAGCTATATCCACTGGGTTTGCAGGCAAGCTTATTTTTCAGCTGCTTGTGGAAAATATTTCTGCTGAACCCCCTGGTGTTTTTCCAGGCATCTTATTGCTAAGCTAAACTAAATACATACTAGCTACTACTTTAACTTGTGTTTAGCTGAGCCATTAAACATACTATTGCACTGTACTCTTGCAAGCTTCATAGACTGAAGGATTTAGGATTAAATGATAGGTCTAGAAGCCTGAGAAAATTCTTGTAGACACATTGAAAACACTTCAACAGTCAACTAACTATCAAGGCTACTTAATGATCAAATCAAGATCTGCAGACACCACAGCCTGCACACTCTTTCTTAGAAGATTTTAATCTTTGTCCTTGTCCTTCAGTGGAGTTTCTTTCCAGAGCATCTTGGCTTAATAAATGCCTTTGAAGAAGGCTTCAGCACAAATAAAAGAGTACTTGTGCAGCAATCTTGAGTTCTTATCAGCTATATAGTGATCAGGTGAAGGAATAATTTATTTCAATCAGCAACACCTGTTTTATAATTGCTCAAGTGATTATAATTCAATAATAAAAAGCCAGTTTAACTATCTTTACTCAGATATTAACCTCTGATATACAGCATTAGAATGAAATTGCCATTGGTTAAATTCCCTTAAAAAAGCAATTGCTATCATATATTTATCCTATTTTTGTCTGGTTTGTTTCATATTTCCCTTGTTATTTGACTTTTCTTTCAAGAATAAAATATGTTCACACATTCTCAGTTGGAAGACCCCCACTGCTATTTGTTTTCAACCATGGTCAAATATGCTTCATCTCTCAAAAGGTTCAATTATTTTCATTTTTCTTCATAGTTATCTTTTTATGATTTGCCATTTTCAGAATGGCATTACATTTTTGACACATAATTCAATTGGTGATTTCCTATAATACCTAGATCCATTTCTGCAAAACCCCTGCTTAGCCAGGTATTGTCCCTCCATTTTTATGTCCTTTGTCTTCCTAATCAATATAAATACTTGTGGTTGTTCTAAATGAACTGCAGCCAGTTGTTTTTTTTCCTAGGCATTCCCCCATTTTGTCAGGATTGTATTCCAAGCCTGCATTTCTCCATTTTTGTAGTCATTCCCAGCTTTGTGTTGTGTGTTTTTTAAGTTTGCAGGCTCTCCAGTTCATCTTCCGTATCTCTAATAAAAATATTGAATACTAAGCAGTCCAAGAGATATTTACTGCAGATCTGTTCTTAGCAGAACTCACCATTCTACCTACAAAATTAATATTAATTACTTAACCACTAAGATACCACATTTCCTTCTTTTTCTTTTTGAATGAGATTTTAATTCCGAAAACAGAAGCAAAGGTAAGTCTGTGATTTCTACCATGCCACCACCACCTTCTCCCTTCAGAAATTAAATGAGGAATTTGTATTTTTCAGTTTCTGGCATTTCCCTCACTTCTTTGGGTTCTCAAAAATAATAGCAAATCTTTTTGTGACGGATACCTGACCCAGAGCAGTCCACAATGGATGCTTTTTGGCATAGCTGATCTGACAACTACCAAATATATTCTGTCAAATCTGCTCTACTAACCTGTTTTAGTCTTTGTCTCTGATCTATTAGCCATTGGCTTGCAGCTGTGAAGAGTAAAGAAAAAAAAAAGACAAGAAATTAAATGTGCTACTGTTCTCAGTCTCATTTACCCATTTCATTAATTATTCTCCAGCAACCAGACTGAAACTTTTCTGATCATCTGCTTTGCACTGATATAGTTCACAGAAAATATAACAAGACATTACTCATAGCTCACGCAGGCATTTCTAATTTTAACTGTATGTACTTAAACTATGTTTTATGGTTGTTCTTACTAACCTGACCTGGTTTCTACCTTCTCTATGCTCTTGTTTTTTTTTTTTTTTTTTTCCTGGGTTTGGTTTTGTTTGTGGTTTTTTTGTTGGGTTTTTTTTTGTTTTGTTTTGTTTTGTTTTGTTTTGTTTTTTGCTACACAGAATATGAATCTCTTCAACTTTTGTTCTCAACGTGATGGAGAATAAGTCACTCAGCTTGGCCACACTGTACTGAAAGGCAGTGACAGCATATTCCTTTTGTTTTGTGAAGAGAGACACTGTCTTGTTGCTAGTGCATCCAACCAGCAACCAGGATTAGTGTTTTATGATCCTACTGAAAAATTAACGTGTAACCCATGCTTTACTTTGGCACCAAGCAGGAGGGGAGGAGCCCAGCCGCCCAGGGACATCCGCATCTCCATGGTGCCACCTTCTGACTGGCACGCGGGAGAGCCGGCTCCAGGGCTGGACCATCCCTGCAAGGAAAGGGGATCGGCCCCTTGAGAGCACATCAGCCTGAGGCTGGAGAGATGTGGGTGTGGGGGTCAAGAAGGGAGCCCTTGGGAGCACAATCTGGCATGTATCCAGTGTTCTGTGCTGTGTCTGGGGGCGTCTTCCAGCCTGCTGGGCTCTAAGACTCAAGCACTGTGCAAGCACTGGTTGTCATCTTTATGTCGTATTTGAATCACCATAAAGGAAAGAACTACCTGGAAAGTGAATATTTTAAAATATTTTAAAATGTATTTCACAGGAAAAAAAACCCGAACAAAACCAGGTTTATATCAGTTCATATCTCTGTTCATATCAGTTCCAGGTTAATTTACAGTATGATTACAGCAGGACTAATAGACCAAAATATGACTAATAGTCTTATTTTCCATGGATGGAGAAATGGTAGAGTTGATACTGAAGACTTTCCCAGTGACTTACCATAGCTCCCAAGCACCTTATACCTTATACAGAGATGAGAGCAAACACATATCACTCTTTCATCAGTGTGAAATGTATGTCTTGTGCTCTTGACTTAATTTCTTTGTCCCTTTTGTCTTTTTATTTCCATTTATTTAACCTTGTGTATAAGTCCACAGGAGACTGCAGACCTGGGATGAATATTACACACTGACTCAAATCCTTCCTTGGTACTTGAGTCCTAGGAAGGGAAATTCCTCAAATACCTACTGAAACGGTATTGGAAACTAGGAGAATCTATATAATTTTTCTAACACACTGGAGTGCTCCTCTATGTACCTGACCAAAGGGGACTCAGAAATAGGGCTCTGCCCATGAATGGGCTCTCTTGCTTATTGTTGACTCAAAATTTAAAGGCAGCTATGCTGAAGATGCATAAAGAAAATATAACCTTTCTCAGTCTACCTTGACCTCTAATACTCCCTCCTCAAAACATTTAGTTTTGGACTAACTTTAGGAAAAATCATTAGAGTATTATACCTCTAGCACTTCTAAATGTTTTGCTGAGAAGCTTAAAAATAATTGAAAGTATAAAAACGAACAGATATGTCCATAAGATAATGTGGGGGAAAGGATCTGATGGAAGAGTTACTCTTCAGAGAAACTTGGGCTCTCTTAACTCTTCTGAAATGAATTAAAGAATATTTGAATTACAAAGCTGAATGAATTAAAGAAAAATTCCTCACATTGTATGCTTTAAAAGATAATTTGCCTCTGACCTTTCTCTTGTAAGGGTTAGTTACAAATGGCTTGCTTTGAGAAGTTGATACCTGATACTCTAGATGTCAATTGTTTTGTTTTGTTCTGACGTTTCAAATAATTGTGTATTGTTGCCCATTCTAAGGGCGTAATGCTTACAAGGCAGAAGGCTTGAAGAAACTAGGGGGCTTGGCCTCTCTGTCCAACAAAATAGTGCTGCAGGGAGAGTAGCCTAGCAGTAAGCAGCCTTGGCAAATTCTAGAAAATTAAAACTATTCAAGAGGCTTTTCTTTTTGTTCGTTTGCCTAGTTTTAAAATTATATTCTCAGTGGAGATATCTGGAACACTGCCTATTTGTATCTACATGAGGCAAGAATTCTGTCACATTATTTCAGCAGAGTTGAATCTGATTGAACAGGAAAGGTGCTCTTTGGTATATGACAATCAAATACATTTGTTTTTTGTGGCTATGGCTATACTGTCTTCCCTTCTTTAGAGAGTTGTCCAAAGGGGCAGCTGCCATTTTGGGAATATTGCAACACATTATCGTGGAGCACATAAAGATGATATTTTATATCATATGGCACTGTGGGGTTTTTGTTGTTTTCTCTAGGTCACTTGCAACCTTTGCTCCGTAATAGATGAGTGAAAATACATGAACAGGGTGCATAGCAAAACATTCCAGCACAGGTTTACTTACACAAGATTTCTTTGTCTTTCAGACAATCTGTAAAGAAGAGAAAATGGCTTATTATGAAGCTAAATAGAGATGATTTTGTGGTTCCCAAAAATATGATTTTTACAATGTGTGTTTTTATCTTGAAGAGATTGCCAAGGTCTTCAGCAAAAATACATTTGTAAGCTTCTCTTAAAGAATAAATAAAGAAATCAACCCAGAAATACGGTTCTTTCTGTTCAGAAACCTGATGAGTTTTCCAGGTCACAGAAGACCATTTCCTGTCAGTACAAGAAGAGAGCTAAACCACTGATTTGTTTATGGGTGAATAAAAAATACTATGGCTGTAAAGTGCTTTGTGTGTGAGGAGGGGGAGAATGAGGGAAGTCCAGGAGTTGCTGGGGATTTTTTCTCCTTCTAAAATAAAATAATGTTATTTATGTGCTTGTTTCACCAACAGGTGACTGCTCTTAGTAGACCTTCAGGTCTTGGAATAAAATCCTGCTTTAACAACTGTTACCTGTTCACTGTAACAAAGCCTGGACTGAATCTAAGTGGAGGCCAGTTCCAGAAGAAATTCTTTATAACCAGACCTAGTCTTCATTTGCTGAGGCCTGAGCTGTCTCTTTAACTTCCCCAAGCAGGGAAAACATAAAAATCTTCAGATTCCTTCACATGCAGATTATCAGATAATTGTCACCTTTGGGATTTGCAGAGGACTCCTAGGAAAGATAGTGCTTTGCTTTTAGGAAGCTGTGTTTTCCAGTTTTAAAAAGCTTCATAGTTTTCATCTGTTGAGGGAGGGAGAGTAGAAATAAGCTGCCTGTATGGGTATGCCTGGAAACATTCCTTTTTCCATCACATATAGGATCCTGGTTTAGTTGTGTGTGGGCACTACATTTTGGAAGGACTAGACCTACTTGATAATATGTCCCTATAAACATCAAAGTAAAATATACTAGTCCTAAATAGAGCATTGATATAGCAACTGTAATCTGAAATAAGACATCAGTCTGAGTGAGTTTGTGAGGTTTTGCGTATGGATTTAAAAGAAAGAAAAAAGCTGAGATCCAGGAATGATTAATGGAAGTTAATCCAGAAATGTTGCCTTGCAGCACTCTAAGCAAGAAGAGAGGACTGATTCATCCTCTGCAGTTTTGTATGCAAATTGCTCTTGCAAAGGAAGGGAGATTGCTTTTGACAACTTGACTCTAGCAGTGCTGAAAGGCACCTAGAATGGTCCTACTTTCTATTTTCTCCAGTTCCTTATATTCCTTGAGGTGTTGATAATGAAAGACTCCTGCCCAAACTGAATGCAGCTCATGTTGACAGAGACAGCAAATACACATGGTAGCTTTCATATTTCTCTGTCAAATAGTTTGACTTTTTTTCATGCCTTTTCCATAGGGCAAACTGTGAAACAACATATAATTTCTGTCACCTGTTTGAGCTTTCAGCAGTGGGGTTACAAAAGATGAGCAGGTCTCCAGAAAAACATTCAGAAAATGGTGTTTGAATGATCTTTGAACTCTCTTTAAGCTTCAAAGGAACTGCTACACTTTCTCTGTAACCTCAGTAATTGCTGATAAAAAAAAAAAGGCAGATTTTAGAAAGAAATCATGCAATCTAGAAACATACTTTCCATCTGTGTATTGCGGCTGAAATCCAAAATAGGCCAGCTGGTCATAGCACAGCTCACATATTCACAGTATCTGTCCTCTGAATAAGTCATTTCATCATAAACAGTGGAAAGCAAAAAGCAGAGTCTTAGCTTCTCTGATTTTTTTCCCCTCTATTTTATACTCAAAGGACTGGCAGATACTAAAAGATTCCTCTCTGATGTTAAATTTGATATCGTCATTGCATTTTATTTGCTGCTCAAATATGTCTTTTTAAAACTGTGTGATCCAGGATGTGGAGTGGAATGTTTGTTGTGGCAAATGCCTCTCTTCATTGGAGCAGTTTGGTCTGGCAGTGTTCCCAGTTGCTGTAGATTTAGCAAGTAAGTTGTGCACAAACCCTTGAATTTTGTTCTTGCTTTTTGTGGCACTCTATATCTTAAGATCTCCTGCAGTTTTTGGAACTAGGAAGTAGTGTCTTTCAGTATCTACATTTTATATCTAATTAACAGGGACTGATCCTAGCAAACTAGAAATTCCTCTTTAAGTAATGGGAAATCTCTCCTTTATTTCCCTCCACATTACTGATTTTGCTATGGGGAGCAGACACTGTGCACAAGGGTTATGACCTTCCCTGCTCCTTCCCTGGGCTGCAATGGTTTTGAACCCGTGCTTGTCACTCTGCACTGAAATCTTTTACATAAAAAAATAGAGATGATGTGTCAGGTAGGGGAGGAGGGATGAAAGGTAAAAACTGTAGTAGTAGTAGTACTGCAGGATGGTGAGAGGGAGGTTAGTCACTGTAGTTTTTTTGGAGTGATCTAAATCGGTTTTGATCAGACACAATGGATAGGGAGTCAGTGACAAATTGCTATCTGAAACATAACCAGTGAAGGAAAATTACACCTGAACTTACAATCTGGTGCCTTATTATTTTTTCTGATTTTACATTCTTCAAGTATGAATAATTTGGACAGACTGTGTTTAAAGTGCTTTCTCTACCTAATGGCCAAACTTTTGGCTGATTCAGTGGTGAAAAGCATGAAGCTGTACTCTGCAGCAAATGGATATTAGGTTGGGAGTAGGTACATATGCAAAAAAATGCCTACTTTCACAAAAGTAATGAAAACCCTTACTGCATGTATAGTGCAGTTTCCATGCACCCATATTATACCTCGATGCCTAAACAACTACAAGCACAGCCTTACCCTGGGCTCTCAGAAGAACACTATTATGCTTTGTAATTGCAGCTGTGTGTTAATATGATTCCTCCTCCTCATTAAAAATGGTGTTCACTCTAATTGTATGGCCTTTTCTGTACTCTTTAAAAGACATCAACTTGTTCCATTAACTTCTTTTCCCCCTTTTAATAAGAGAAAGTCTCCTTTGCTAATTAATTGCAAAAATGCATGAATTTGATTCAGATTCACTGGCATTACAGAATCACTTAGGAAGAGGGGAACCTCTGGAGGTCTCTAGTCCAACACCCAACTTTAGCAGGACTGTCTCCAAAAACAGAGCAGGTTGTTTAAAACCTTGTCCAGTGGGTATTCGAAGCTCTCCAAGGATTGAGGTTCTACAACCTTTCTAGGCTAAATCTAGGCTACCTGATCCAGTGCTTGACTCCTTTCACCACACAGACTTTTTTTCTGAAATCTAGTTGAAATTTCCCTTGTTGCAACTGGTGTCCGTTGCCTTTTGTCTTATTACTATGCATCTCCAAAAAGAATCTGTCTTCCCTATAACCACCCATTAGTTATTTATGCTGCAGTTGTTTACAGAGCTGGATGGATGGCTGGTGAAGAGAGACAGGTACTCTGAATAGCTATCATGCTGAAGTAAATAAAATAAGAACCTCCTGAGCAGAGGCTTCTGCAGGTCAGGAAAGAGGTACAGCTGGTCTGAGTAGCCAAATGAAGTGCTGATGGTCTTACCTGGGAATACAAAAGGAAGGGTGGTATCGGTACCAAAATGCTTCTCTATGGCTCTGCTTGCTCACAATTAGACAAAATATCCCCTTGTGCTTGTTGTGTGAGAATTGTCTCACTGGTGCCACATAATAGTTTTTCCAAAAGGTAGTAAATGGTAGCTTGGAAAAACCTGGTCCTTAATGAACCCCAAAGGTTCATTATGGACCTTCATAATGAAGGTCTTACTGGGAGTCTAGAAGGGCTCCTTCTCCTCTATGTGGTTTTGTGTGGGTTTTTCCTCAGTGAAAATTATTGCAATTGTTCAAAATAATTGAAAATATGTGTGAGCCATACCTGTCCATTTCATCTGTTCTTAGCCCATGGCAGACACACTGGAGCACATCCTGCTCACTGCACTTCTCACTCCACCTGGGCAGGCATGTCCTGTGCTAGTTCTAACATGAAAACTAGCGAAGAGTGAAAGCCCCTCCTTTGGACTTTATAACTCCTTGTAGTACAAAGTTTCACACAGGGTTGGTATTGGTACTGGACAACTGATCCCTGAGATAAGGTCTGAGGTCCGAGTCTCTCTGGAATGCAGGCGGAACAGAGGTCTCTGTGCATTCTCCCATATGTCTGGTCTCAGTCTCTGTGATCTGGCTCACACTATGTGTTCTTTCCTCATTCATACCTCCATGGCAAGATCCATGCACCTCCTAGATCAGCACCAGAATGAGCAGCTCTGTGCAAATGTATTTCACATCTTTTGAACTCCCAATGAGATCAGGTGGCGTATTCAAGCAAAGTTGGCAGTCTTTTCATATTTACTTGGACAATAATATGTGCAATAGATTCTGCTTCCTATCCCACAAATTGTTTGTTCAAATCTGGTTGTGTGTGAGTGCTCAGGCACAAACAATTGCTGCCATTCATGCAGGATTAGGTGTGGTTTATATCCTTGCAGGTTTGTTTCTTTGTGGTGTGGTTCCATCCTTAGAGATGCCTGTTTATTGAGGTCTGTGCTTAATTCTTTACCTACCCATATACTTAACTTTACTCAGTTAAGTAATACTGCTGAAGTTTAGCATGAATCTCTAGACTGAGGTCTGCCTCTGTATTAAGTTACTGTAATGAAAATGTAAAATAGCCAGAGCAAACCCCTTTTCTACCTACATATACAATCAAATACGCCCTCAAGTAATTGGATCTGTAGAATAGAAAGCAAAACATTGCAAATGGTACTGGTTTGCAGTAATTCATAATCCTTTAAGCATATAAATCCACCAGACAGCTTAGAAGTGCAATTTCTGCCATCAGCTATGTTGAAAATGCACTTGCATACTTAGTACTAAACTACGGCATCAAGCAACAAGCTACGCTTTAGGGATGGAGTAGAGCCCCTATCGCTGCCGTGCCAGCCCTGGGAGCTGTCACGTCTTGGGGGGGCACAGTGCCTGCAGAGCTGCTCTTGCATCACTATTAATTAGGGCTCCATTTGCATTCCTTTCTGCATCTTGTCATCTTCCGTGGCTGGTGTGAGGGATGCGATAGCCTCATCCCCCCAGTGAATGCCACGAGAGCTGCTGCAGCGGGTCACAGCCAAAGTCCAGCCAGCCCAACACGCCTTTCTGACAGTGGCCTGCAGCAGAGGTTTAGAGAAAGAGAAGCAGAGTGAGGCAATTACAGGGAGATACTTTTCAGTGGTTTGCCGGGAAAGCAGGAATGTGGAGGCTTCTTGAGCCAGATATTGTCCCTACGCTTTAGCATATGATAGCTGTATAGGCTGCCAGTGAACTTGTTTTAATCTCCCTTTGAATTATTTTTTCCTCTTCCTGCCTCTCCAATACCCGATGGCAATACATTTCGTAACGATTCTCTGATGTGTGAAACAGTCATTTCTTCTGCTGCCTTTAACCTACCACCTCCTAAGTGTACCGGGCAATTTCCCCCATGGTCACCTTCCCATTCTTGCACTTTCAGAAAAAAATATACTCAACCCTAGTGAGCAACAACATCTTTAGTTGGAAATGTTCCACTTGACTGTCCACTTGCTTGTACAAGGGGTACAAGTGGGGAAAAGATGATTTTGTGCCCAGATTGAACACAAATGGGTGAAAGAGAAAAGGATACAATCTGACAGACACCCTCAACAATGGTCTTGTATATAGGAGTGAAGAAGGCTCACCTCTGTAGCTTCTTGCCACAGAACCAAAGATGAGGGCAGAGATCCCTTTCTGCACCAAGAACAGCAAACAGCTTTTAGTGACAGCAAAGCCTGTTTCTAACAGTAGAATGTGGAGGGGATGTTTTTCCTTTAAGAAATATCTATTCAAGTTAATTGAAACATCTGTGTAAAATTCATTACATTGTTTTCTTTCATAAAGAAATGACAGTTCAGTTCAAAGCTTTTGAATTATACTTAGATTTTTCTTTAGACAAATGGTTTTTTCATTTGAAAATTAAGTTTACTAGAGTTTAATTTTAAAGAAAACAAAAGAAATGAGGAAAAATGCAGGGAAAGCAAGAAAGCCTGTCTTCCCCTCCATTGTGAACTACTTCTGATAAAAAATGCTCCTCATCAAAATAACAAGTCCCTTCAACCTTCTCTGATATGAAGGATTAGAACTGCTAGAGAAGTGCTAGATACTTTGTCTTTAAAATGGTCTTTGTCAGGCTGTGTGTGCTATGCACTACAGACCTGGTGACGGATAATTATGATTAAAAGTTACATTTTACCATATTTACATATTTTAAATTAGATTCCAGGTATCAAATTACAAGAGAACCAGAGAAGGATATTTACAAAACAGCATTTAATTATTTCCTCCCTTTTGTGCCTTATTTGGTGAGAATTTTCCACAGAGGAATCAGGATTTTTAACCTATCAGTTCTAACAGTTGTAAACTGAATAACACGCAGAATTTAACACATAAACTTTTGCGTTATTTTAAATATCTCAGATATGGAAAATGTCCCATTCATTGGCCTAGCAGATGTTGAAATCAAAATAGATTTCTCTACTATTCTTAGAGAAGACCAAAATGTGAGCTGATTCTGAAAGAGTGACTGAAAAACAACCCGCATCTCCCCACAGCATGGGAAAAAGATACTACAAAAATTAGTGTCTTCCAAGGCCTTATTGACATTTCTACCTCTTACTTGTTTATTTAATTCTAGGACAGGCACAGTGAAGTAAAATAGGTGTTAGTACTGCTGGCAGACTAATGGAGACTTTGCAGGTGCAGGAAATAGATACTGAGAAGTAATGACTGAATATTCTTGTTAATGCTCTCTCTAGCAATGGATTAGTATTTATTTTAGGAAATGTCTGAAATATATGTAATACCAATAAACCTCAAAGAAGTGTTCTTCTGCAAATCAGTGTGATTGCCAAAAGACTACTGCTACGTAAATGAAAATCTGCTGATTGTTTAGTGTTGCCAAATGTTTAACTGGCCTCTGAAACTTGGCATACACAATGAAAATTAGTTACCAAATGGATAAAACAATAGAAATTACCCAGGAAGCACGATCTTGAGTGGTGTGCTGAGATGGATGGAGTGCTCTGCTGCCTTTACCTCCTGCTGCATGGGTCGGGTGAGCCCCTGGGGAGATGCCCAGAACCCAAAGGCCGCTGTGGGAGGTGCAGAAAGCTGGGCAGATTGTGACAGCAGATGCAGCTCAGTGGCTCAGGGCTGGTGAAGGAGCACACAGTAGAAGGCATGGCAGCAGTAACAGCACTGTATTTTTAATGATGGGAGGTCTCTGTATGCCTCTGGTGTACACATCTCAGCAGAAGCTCAGGGGGTGATTGGGAGGAATTGATAGGAATACTTGTGTCCAGCATAGTGTCTTGATCTTGGAAGGTATCAGTCTTTGATGGCTTCTGAAGAATGGTAGTCTGAACTCAGGCTCTTTTGTCAGCTGTCTGCACTTAGACAGGATAATTCTGTGTCAAAGTGATGAGACTGGGTCTACGCGTGGCTCTCTGGCTCCAGTCAATCCCACATGGTCTCAGATGACTATAAAGAAATTCTCTTTGGGGTCTTCCAGCATGAGAGAACTAAAAGCTCATAATTAATTTAATTCCAAAAAAATGGTGCAACAGAAATGCTCTTTTTTTTTCCCCCTGGCTAAAATGAGGACCTAGATGAGTGGTTCAGATGTGTCTGCAATGTAAAAATACCTGCAAGTTAGGTAAGATTAGGGGCCCATTTACAGTCTCTGTGGATTATAGCCATTATGAACTTCTGAATATGTACACCATTTTGGCTTTGTGTCAAAGATCTGGCATGACATTGCTCTAAGGGGCAAAATATTCATGCTTGATTTCTTTGATCCAGATGTGGAAAGCTCAGTGCAGGAACCAAGCCTGGCAGCAGCAAAAGGTTGGGCTCGCAGCAATACTTCCACTTGGCTACATTTGACCTTCCAAATGTTGCTCTTTCAGTCTACCTACAAATAATATGGGTATTGCAGGTATTATGTTGCTAATCAAATTCTTACAGCTTTAATTTTGCTTCCACAGAAATTAAACAGAAGCAGTGACGATGGCAAGCAACCCCAATATTCATTGTTTACACAGGTTTTGTTCTTAAATGCCAGAAAAGAAGTGTAAGGTTTAAGGGACTTGTTGGAACTCACTTATTCTTTGCATCATCCACTTTGACTTTTCTATGCAGGATTACCCCATAACGTGCTGAATTGCCACGGGGTCATGGTAGTTTTCTGATAAATGACCACTGGAGTGAGCACTGAATATACAATTTCCAAGTTACTACCCAAATGTGTAGTTAAAAACCATTTATAAAATCCCTCCTTATCTTCAGTTCAGCCTTTTGTACAACTCTGCAGGATGAAGTAAGCTTCTCAAGTTGACAACATCCTTTAGAAGAAAAAAATATACTATTGCTTCCCATGCAAAAAAAAAAAAAAATTACAATCTCTGAAGTATTAATGAAATAAACTAATCTTGCAATCATTAAGCTTCTCCATAACTTTTCCAATCACGAATTTTAGTGTGATTAAGGATGGATAGCAGATACCCAATAACACGTTTGCATGTGTTCAGCCAGAATATGTTTCATGCTGATCTCAAGCAGCCACTACCTCAAGAACACTGGAATTCCAAGTGGATGATTTTAAATGCAATTTATCTGCTCACAGCCTATGTACAACACTATCCCCAAGGTCTTTACAAACTGCCCTATGGTTATGCCCCAAAATATATTTCATGCACCAAATGTAATTCAAATATGCCCAAAAGGACTTGAAGACCAAGTCCATATGAGTTCTGATTGAAATAATTCCTCAGGGGAATGTTTGTTGCTAAGAAGTGGCTGAATACCACAGAGATTAATAATCCCAGTATGAAATATTTTTCCATGCCTTTTTATTCCGCTCATTTATTTAGAACATATGCCAGAGAGCATTAATGTTTAAAAAAGTCTCCACCCACATCCCTGTGCAACGTTCTGCTAAGAAGGGCCCAAGGTTATTGTAAGTGAGGTCTTCTGACTGTGCAGTTAGGTATATTTACATCACTGACTTTCTTCCCTCAAGTGTCCTCTCTACCAAGAGCATGAGCTTTTTTTCCAAATGCCCTTACCAGAGATAAAATGAACCTTACAACCTTTTATTTCTGGGAGGAGAGAGAAAGGGCTTTCTGTGGCATAAATTACCTGAATTACTTTACATAGCTTTAATAGGATGAGATGAAACAACCCTAGAATTCTCTCTTACGCTTCAAAATTTAGGTGACTGGCACATGTGAATCTTGGAAGGGTGAATTCTGACGTGTTTTTCAGATGCTTTGTGGCTGCTCATTTTGGGGGTGGGAGCCTGCCTGTCTACCGTGCTTTATCTCAACTAATGCAGGGTGGTGGTACAGGATACGGGGACAGCAGCCTGTGCTCTCATTCCATACTGACACTGCTGTGGAAAGGCACTTTGTTTCAAGAGCTGGTCTTAGAGACCAGTGTGGTGTCCCCCTTCCACTGCTGTTCCTACAGCTCCCTCTGCCCCTTCCCTGGCTCAGTGAGAGCCAGCAGGCCTGCCGTCCTGCTTACGCATTAAACAAGAGGAAACATGTAGCAGACAATACCAAAGTGGTAACAGAACCAAAAGCAAACTTTTCTGGCTCATCACTATTTTTGTTTCTCCTTTGAGTATATATAAATGCAGCCTTCTTTGAAAATGAAGGTAAGAAAAAACTGAAATATGGTATCACTAAAGCATGTAGAATACAAACAAAATGAGACACTTCATACAACTGTGCAGAGAAAGCAGCTCTTAAAATTACAATGATAATCCCTGAGTCAGATGCAGCACTTGGGTGATTGTTTTAATTAGAACTGACATATATTTGTTTGTAGATATTTCAGAAAGTAGGGAAGAAGGGAGATCTTGGCAGAAAGTGTATGTATCAGGAGGCACCTGATGCTTTTGAGCCTGAAGCAAACCTCCCCCAAACTCTTCAGGATGTCATTGAAATACACAGATGTAATTATTTGAAGTTGCTGAAGGAATTGATGTCGCAGTAATTAGACAACTCATTACATCAAGAAATGAGGAAATAAGACTGACACGGGTAAAAGTGAACACACGGATAATTTAATGCAGAATTATAAGAACTTTAAGGTAAGGCTTTATGAGAGAAATAGCACCTAGGAGAGAATCAGCAGACCCAGGCTTGATTTCATCAGTCCATCCAAATTATAAATGCAATAAAGAAAGAGATGTCAAGTGAGCAAACACTGCTGCTGTCAAGCCTAGGCTTTCACTCAGCATCTTGCTCCCCAGGCCTCCAGCTTCTACAGCCTCTTGCCAAATGTTGTTCCACGGTACCTCAAATGAAGGGTAACATGTGTGAGCCCTGTAGAACTGGACTTGTCATGTCTCTCATCCCAGTCCACAGAGTACTTCCTATAATTTCAGGTAACTTTGAACCAGGGCTCCAGGTGGCTTATACTTACACCCTGCCTTGAATGAAAACGCCCATGGAGTGTGCTTATTCTACAGTGCTACCGACTCCCTTTTTTCTCTGACTTTTTTGAGCTCTGCAGTTACTCTTTGCTGGAATTTCTAATGCACCATTTCAGATTTTCCACCCCAAAATTGTCCAGGTTAACATTCTATTATTCATTCTAACATCTGTTATAAGCCAATTATTAAAACAAACTAATTCCTCAGGGAAACCTTGGTGGTAATAACATGAGGCAAAGAGGGTTTTTTACATGTCAGTAAATATTTCAAGAGTTATGGTGAAACTAAACTTTCACACATGACATTCTTACTATAGCAGGAAACTTTAAGCACATACACAGTGCTTAATGATTGTCTTTACAGGTGATGTGGGACTGTTCAAAACTTTTGAACAATAAATTATTAGCACATGCTACCACTTTACAATTTCTCTTCCCATTAAGAGAACAAACTGAATAAAATTATTTCAATTTTCCTCTTTCTCTGCTTTCTTAAGTCTCCTACTAACTGTGCAACATATTTGAATTGCATTCAAATTCACACTTACAATACAATCCTCAGCTGACCTTTTGAGCTTCCTATTGTGTCACAATACTCTTAATCTCTGCCTTTTCTGATGACAGATCCCCACTTTGTCTATCCTTTATCTGTGAATGAGTCGTCACCAGTTTTGCTGAGGAGTGTTGGGTCACTCTTCAAATCTGCAAGGAGAGAAGATGCTAACAGAGCCTGGATATTTAATTAAGTACATGGTGCAGAAGGGTCCTTATGACCAGTCACTAACCTGAAGCTAAACTTAGTTGGTCAAAAGTGACCAGAAGTGATTTCTGAAATCTTCTTGGCAACTATACAGAAATAGAAGCTCAAGCTGGTAAAGTTGGTTTTGGTTATGCTTTTATGGGTTTTATTTGGTCGTGTTTTAGTTTTGTAGGCTTTCTTCTTTCTTAACAGAGCATGTCCTGTGAAAATTTTACTGGAAATTTTTCAACAAATCCCTCCTTCCCTCCCCAGAAGTGCCCTAATTGGAGGTAAGGGTGAAAATTAGTCTTTTTTTCTTTTTATGCCTTTTGCATTTCCCCACATAACCCAGGTTCTTGTCTTTGGCTGTAAAAATGCAAAAACCCCCAAACTAAGTACAGAGATGGAAAACTGGGAAACAAGGATAATCCCAAAGACAGTGGTGACCATCTGTCCTGAGCGGCAGCTGAACACGGTTCATCGCAAGAGGAGATGAGCTGCTGCCTCAAATATTCTCACATTCGTCCTGCTGGCATTGTACCCGCACCTGGAACAAGGCAGCGATGGGGAACACACACCAGAGGTGCCAGAGGCAGCAAAAACTCCGTTATCCCCTGGCCCTGAACACAGCTTCTTTGGAAGAAAGCAGCCCCGATTCGCAGCTCGGTGAATTTCCATCGCTGCTCGGCAGCTGTAGTTTCGGGGTGGGATGTTGGGCTGAGCCAGCTCCCCGGAGCTCGGACCCAGCTCTCCCTCGGAGGTGCTCGGGGAGGGAGTGCAAGGGAGTTTGCACAGCTGCCGCCGGCCCTGGGAAGGCCGGACCCAGGAGCCAGCAAACCGGTCAATTAAAGGCTTGTCATTGACTCCATTGGGCTGCAAGTGAGTGCCAGAGTGAATAAAGAGTTTCAGTTCCTAGAGCGGTTCAGCTGGCACCTTTCAGCAGGAAGGGGCCAATTTTACAGTTTTAAGTAAATAAAGTTTAAAGCAAACAAAGCTGTTTTTCACCAAAACTCTGGATTCTTTGTGTGTGAAGAAGTGGAGGCTGCTATTGCCTTGGAGAAAAACTGACAGCTAAAAGGAGCAGAAGTAGAGCTTGTGAATGAAGAAAGCTGTACGACACATTGCAACTCCCCTAAATCATGTGAGGAAGCCTCCTGCTGTAATACCTGAACTAACTCCGTATCTGAGGAGCTTTGTAGACCTGTCAGCACAGCACCCTGCCTGGGACACATCTCTCCCACCTGATGCAGCTGTGCTGCCTCTGGGAAACAAGCTGGTGTGGGTGCTGTGCCGGTGGGACCAGCCCTTGCTCCTTGATGCTCTGCAGACACCCAGCATCACGTCCTGGTGCATGCTTGCAGGCATACTTGTCCAAGTTGGATGCCATACTCTGGAATTTAAATCTATGCATAATCCATACACAGGCCCTAGCCTGACTGGAGAATTCAGCAAATAAGAGTTTGAGCAGCTAACCTGATGAAGTGGTGCACCAATTTCACTAAATCCACCTAAATTCACCTTTTCTATTACAGTCACACCAAATACACTGCGTCATTTGAAGAGCTGCGTTCACGTGCCTCTACTATGCAAAGTAGAAAGACTGATACGTGGATTTCTTTGGGACATTTCTCACGTTCCCATTGAGATTCCATCATAAGAAAGGCGCAAAAGGGAGCTATAATTAACCATTTGGAAGTCTGTGATGTTTTCACAAGGAAATAACGATTTCCTCTTCTTCGGCTTACAGTATGTTAAGTATTTAGTAAATAGTCTGGAAGGAGACTTTCGAAGATTTTCATTACTTAACACCTACTGTTTCAACTATTCCTAAACTGCTGTAATAGTGCAAGCTAAAGGGATTTCAGATATACTTACGTCATTTTTTTGTT
Organism: Dicaeum eximium; assembly: GCA_013396995.1. Classification (NCBI taxonomy): domain Eukaryota; kingdom Metazoa; phylum Chordata; class Aves; order Passeriformes; family Dicaeidae; genus Dicaeum; species Dicaeum eximium. The sequence goes on from VWZP01006390.1 coordinate 967,346, forward strand.
CCACTCCCTTCCCCTCACCCCGTGCATTCTTCTTTTGGAGAATTCCTCCAAAAACACAGCATCAGTAATAATCAGAATGTTGAATTTCTGACAAATGCCATCTGCTGATTTCTTTTTCTTTTTTTTCCTGCCCAGAAGACAAGATTTTGGATGGGGCTAGTAAGTACTTTAGCTTCTTCTACTTTATGGTACCAAAATAATCACCATGGCAACTCTTGAAAGGCAGTCTTCCAAACAGATTTATTGTGAATGCAAGAACTCAACAGCACTCCCTAGCAAGAAACAAGACGGCATCTACTGCAGGTTATTTTGGTACAATGCATGAATGATGACTAACAGACACAGGCATGTCTGCCTGAACTTTTCCAGTTATCCCTAATACTTTAGCTTGCCGCATTTATAGGTGGTGGAGGATGCAAGGGTGGGGGAGGGAGGGAGAAGCAGTCGGTGTTAAGCTTACACAGATTATGCTGGAATTGCCTTTCCTCAATACATTTTTTTTTGGCTACTGGTGGCTGTAAGAGAAGAAAGCCAGGGAAGCAGCACAAGCACTGGGACAAGGATGCGCTGCGCTGGGAGGGGGCTCAAAGCCTTTTGAGATAATAATGGAAGGGTTTGGCGCCATTTCCCTTCTCTTCCTTTCCCATTTCTTCCTTCTTAGCAAAACAGTGAAAGTAAGGAAGATTGCCAAAACTATTGTTTGTCACACAGAGGGGAAGGGAAGTTCTGGGAAGTTCCGGAAAGTTCCGGAAAGTTCCGGGAAGTTCTGTGATGTTCCAGGAAGGGAAGTTCCAAGAAGGGAAGTTCTGGGAAAGGAAGGGAAGGAAGTTCCAGGAAGGGAAGTTCCAGGAGGGAAAGTTCCAGGAAGGGAAGTTCCAGGAAGTTCCAGGAAGTTCCAGGAAGTTCTGGGAAGTTCTGGGAAGTTCTGGGAAGGGAAGTTCCAGGAAGTTCCGTGAAGTTCCGAGAAGGTAAGTTCTGAGAACGGAAGTTCCGTGAAGTTCCGTGAAGTTCCCGGAAATTCCAGGAAGTTCCGGGAAGTTCTGG
>VWZP01006390.1:975499-1040068 GCA_013396995.1 Dicaeum eximium
TTACTCCCAAAGCTGTTTGGAGGCAGAATTGGGCCTCTCTCATCCCCATGGGTAAACAGCCAGAGTGCCAGTGAGGACTGTAAGTAATAGAGGGTATTTACTCCGAAAGGAGATATGCCCAGTGGCTCAGTGATTCCCAGTGCTACTCAATCTTTTCATGATCCATTTCAGACTGGGAAGAGCTCTCTTGCAAACAGCACCTCCCCAGGCACCTGGTATGTGTGTCAGTACTCCCTCACTGGAAGTATTGAAGTAGTCCAATGTTCCTCAACTAACAAAAGCAGAAACAACCACAGAGCTAGATGGCCTGGCTTCTGGCCAACTGTAATTAATTAAGTTCTACCAAACATCACACATTAACCTCCAAAAAACTTTTAGCTCATATTAAAAGAAATTCTTCTGGGGAAATGAGCCACCAAATCCCTGTCAGTACCTAATCCCAGAGTCTCCCATTGCAGGACAATACCCCTTAATTGCCATTTCAACCTCAGGCTGCTCCCACACGGTGCTGAGCCCACTCCCTCAATCCCATGTTCGTTTTCTCTATCCCTGTGGGAAGCTTCATGCTTGAGGACACACCATACATGTTGTCCGTGCCATTAGCACCTACACAAAAGTGACCCAGCTGGCACAGACCTTTGCAAGTTTTCTAGCAAGCTCCGTAAACATGTGAACAGTTCTTTTTTCATTCGATGTGTTTATTTTAAAATCTATTCAACAAAGAGGAAGGGATAGTGCTGGGTGGAGAGGAACTTGCCCTAACTGGCAGGCCAGGGAAAGTGCTTTGTGTCTATTGCCAGTAAACAGGCAGGAGGGAATCCTGTCCTCCATGTCCCCACCAGGACATTGGCTCACCTCTAGTCATTCCAGATGAACCCTGACATTTGCTAGGTCAGACTTCTCTCATGTCGCTGAGCACTGTCCACGAGGCACCAAATTATTCACTTCTGTCTCCTGGGAACACCTCCCTGTCATCAGTCCTGTGCCACAGTGATACTGCATCACGAGTCACTTAAGATTAATTACAATTGCTCCACATTTACTGAACCTTGAAGGATCAGGTATCGCTCCTCCTCCTCTTGCCTTGCTGTGATAGGGAATTCACACAGAGTCCAGCACAGCTACCCAATATTCTTTGAAGTTACCTGCTGTCATTTATAAACTTTGAGATCTTTGTAACACACTACTAAGTTTTGCTTTGACTAGATTTTTCATTAAATTTCATTTTTCTGATTTCTGACACAAACCATGGGGAAAAAACCAAATCAGTCTTGTTTCATTCAGTGCCAGAACTTGCACAGAACAAATGAGCACAATGTTGTCTCTTGGTGCAAATGGTGGAAAACTACCTTTGCACTGCTTGTATAATTTTTTTTTAAACATCAGTGCAACCAGTTAATTGTTGAGCTCACCATGCACCAGGAGCTGTACTATGCCACCAAATTAGAAAGGCTGATAAACATTTTTGCCTTGGGTAAATAATTTGCAACAAGAAATGTATTCTGTGAATGTACTTTCTTTTCTGCTCAGGGACTATCTCTGGGAATGTTGCTGTTTCCTGGAAATGGCTGTAATAAAAGCTAAAATTAACAAAATAGGCATTACTATAGGCATTGCCAGCAATCTTGCAGGAAATTAAATAAAACCCCTGAATCTATGCATATTTGTGCATGTAAGATCATGGTTTGATTTCCTCCCATTGCTCAGGGTAGTTAACCTCCATCACCCGAATAATCATCCAAATCAAACAGGAGCCTTGTGAGAATGCTAGTAAAGCATCTTGAATCTGTTCAGACACCGTAGGCTTATCTTTATCCTTTGAAAGGCTGTATTTTGTGAGGCTGGGATGATGCTAAATGGTAAAATTTCTACTTCACAGGGGTTTGAGTGCCAAATAAAGGTAATGCACAAGTATGAATGTTGCTATTTCCCGCAGTGGAAAGAAGATGACTACATTTGCAGTGCTGGAGGTTCAGATGGGAATGGCAGAGAACGTATGGTTGATATTATATATTATCATTTTGTGTCAAGGATTTGGAATGCCATCTCATGGGTGATGGGGTGGGCAGGAGGGTGAAGATAGAAGAGTGTTAATAAACAACCTTATTGCTTCCTACTCCTCATAATTTGTTTGCTTTTTTACAGAAGAAATCCTCTTCGTACCTTATGTCAATCATAGCTGAGAATATGAACTATTTTTCATGTGAATAAATGAATGTGAATGTATTTGAATAAAGTAACATGCCATTTCCTATCTGGAAATTATGCATACAGTTCATATGGTGAAAATCCATTTTCTCCTTAAGCCCACACTGGTGTTTCAAATGCTGATGTTCTTGTAGACACAAGGAAAAAAAAAATCGCTAGTTGGAGTTGGCTTAAAGGAAAACAGTCAAGATTCACAAGACCATCATTTGGATTGAGCAAAGTCCTTTTCCTTTCCCCTCCTTAGTTGTATTCAAACAGCCTGTCAGTTTTTAGCCTTCTTTCAAAAGTAACAGTCAACAGTCGTAGCTCTGCCATGCCCGGGGACCAGCAGCTCCGAGCCGTCTGTTGGCCGGGATGGAAACAAACCTGGGGCTGGGATAAGTGTGAAAATTCTCAGTAGGGAAGCAGCTGTGTTTTGATCCTCCCAGAGCATCTTGGAAACTAGCAAGGGGAATGATAATTACGAAGACAATATTATAATATTCACATTTAAATATATAGGTTTTATAGTTGCTCCCTCTTCAATATGCATTTGCTTAGGCACAAAAGGTCACATGTGTGCGAGCTGCATATGCTTTGCCCCGTGCCACAGCAGACAGGAATCACGTGGATTGTATGTGAACATAGCTGTGACAAAATAAATATCCAGAATAAGGTTTGGGGGGAAGTTTGTTTCCCCATTCATTGATAAGTGCCACAGTCATATCAAAATTCAGTCAGTGCCCACATTTCTGATGCTGTGGAGTGCCTTGGAGCCTGCTTGCAACATGGAGGCTTGTTTTGAGCACAGCTGCAAAACCCATCACCTCCACAAATGGTAGAAACTTACCCTAACCTCACAGATAATGCTGCATTGGGTTAATTGGGTTACCCCTGGTAAGAAGAAGGGGAATTGCACTGACTGCCAGCAGGGAAGAGAGGACATTTTATAGGCACCATGGACTACTTAATCAGATTTCAGATAGCCACTTTGTTTTGTAAAGTTTTAAGGCCTGGCTCACCTATGCAGAAGACAGAGAGCTTCACACCTGCCTGATGAAACACACACAGTGAGAGCATGCATGCAATGCAGTTAATGTGCCCATTAACTACACATACCAAATGGACAATATTTGCACAGGCCACAGGTAAATGTGTGCTAGGGTCTGCCTTGGAGGGGGTAGGGAAGAAAGGTGAACAAGAAGGGCTGATACAACTCATACCACATCACTCAATGCTGACAGAAGTAGATCTGCCCCATTATCTCTCTCAGTTTGATTCTCCTTTTAATTCCCCTCCTGAGTTTAAAGTATGTTAATTTTTGGTGCTTGAACTTTTACACCTGTTGTTTGTACACAGAATATCAACACAATACTCCCAGATGTGTCTGACTTTAAAACTTTGTGTTGTAATTAGGCTATTTCCCTTTCTTTTTGTGAGAGACGGACAATTAAAAACATTCCCACTATTTGTAAATTCTCCTTGTGAGGAACACAGCAGATTGCCTGGATCTTCTGCTTGTTGTTCTGGCTTCAGTTTCAGAACTGAATGCACTCCTTCTGCTCCGTCTGTTTGAGTTTTGACAATGCAAAGGATGAAGCTGGAGGAAGTCCCATATATAAGCGAGGTCTATGCTTCTGCTTTATCTCATTTTTAATTGAATTTCAATTGGATTCTGCTCACTTTTATGTAACTCAGTGCAGAAGGATAAAGAATTTTTGTAATACACTTTCTGCAACTACAAGTTTTCTCTAGTCACGGAATGATAACATATAATGGGCATTATATTTAAGCACAGCTGATGTTTTCAACTAGTACCCTTTTCCTGCAAAATAAGTTGTTTTGCACACATTCGATTTCTAAAACATATATAGGAGTAGCTAAAAACTTCACTTGAATGCATTAGCATACATTTTTCCTTTCCATTAACTGCATGTTAATTATTCATCCAGAAGAAACTAGTGCATTTCCTTCAGCTGACTATGCAGTGTGCTTCTGTAATATGCCCTCTTCCTGTTGAACTAAGGAACAAATCTTCTCTCAGTTGATGTATGTAGGTGTTCCCCTTCATTGCAATGTCTCACTAGAAGCCTTTTCTTTCAACTGGATTTTTTCTATGAACTTCTCACTTGACAGTGTCTTCTCAGCCTGTCTTTTTCTTGTAGGTTAAGATTCTGCATCCTTTCATTTTGCAAGAGCACCATGCTGACAAAGTCAGAGCTGCAATACGTGCTTTTATTGTCAAAAAAACATTCCTGTAAGAAAGTCTATCAACATAGGCATGATAATTTGTCTATGAGGTATCTTTATGATATTTCATACAGGTCACTTTAAAAATTCTTAATTGTGCAATGAGTCTTTTAGTTATTAATTAAATATTAATAGCATTCTTTTGTAGCTTCATATATGTCAAGTTTATTTTGTAGAATATTTTGCAATGCATTACAGATGACGTAAGGTACACAAACAATCAGCCTGAAGTAGGAGTTTTCAGTTTGCTTGAATAACCCACTTACACATTTCTGTGTGTATTATGAAACCAACAAACTTTTATTAGCAAACAACTTCACTTGCTAAGCACTGGTTCAAAGAACATATGTCATTATACACTCTTTTTATAAAACAAACAGGCAAATGTAGAAAATTTTATAAGCTCATCTTGCAGCTTCTTTGAGTGTAAAACTTAGCAGTTTGCAGGATTGAACACTATAAAATAAATTATAAAGTCAATTAGAGCACAGCATTATAAGATCATTAGAAGTAAAGTGATTGCATTGTGCTAACTGAAAAATTCTGCTGCTTTGGGGCGTTGTAACTATGCCTGCTGCTAGGGTGGACTCCATGGGTGGACCTGTGAGTTGGATGACAGCTGTCTGCCTGAGAAATTCAGAATGTTTGTTCTGCTGGAAACACATAAGCCTAAAATTTGTGACATGCAGTGTAAATTCATAACGTATTATTAATTCAAACAATTAAAAAGAACTAGTAATAAAAAGCCCTGCAAAAGTTCTGCTACCAAGCCATGCCAGCTTATCAAATTGAGACCAAAAATACTGGTCAAAAACTATCAGTGAAAGAAAGGAAAGTTTACTGTAGAAGCTTGAATTCAAGTAGAAGAAAGGGAAGGGACCACCTCCCCTAGTCTGAGTCATAGAAAATCAGGTTTCTGATCTGAAACAGTCATGGCAAGTGAGAGAAGGTCACCTGTACAAGTGTGGCTCACTCAACCCTTGGAGAAGCAATCCCTATGAGATGGGCCATCCCACAGGGCTGCTGGCATTGGTGAAACACCAAGCTTTCCCATGGCTAACCTGTGGGACAAATCCTTTGTCCTTGGACCTGAGCCTGTTCTCCAGACTCTCTTACAGAGGTACAGTAATGTTACTAGGTTGTGAATATAATTTAGACATTCTCAGGGAGGATATAAATTGTCACTGAGGGGTTTTTGTACATGTACAGTGTTCCAGTGTATTGTCACCTGTGTTTCAGGTGGAAGAGTTTGCACCCAGGACATGTGCTGGCAATGCTGGCAGATTTTTGCCTTTGGGCCTAAATTATGTCCCTGCACCCGTTTCTAAACAGTTGCATTACGCAATCAAAAGGGAGAGCATGCCAAGCCCTTTGGCATAGTCCTGCTGACAAAGTCCTCCCTTCCCAGGACAGAGAAGGGCAGGGCTGGGCTACAATGGCCATTCACCCTCTTTGCTGCACAAGGCTTTGCAGCCATGCTGTCTGTGCGAGCAGGAACAGTGAGAAAGGCTCATCTCCCCACAGATCCCAGCCTACCATGAGTTTTAGGGCGGACAGATGGAAGCCCCATTGGATTTAGCTGTGTAGGGAGCGCAGACTAATTGCTGTCTGACTGTCACAGAACGGTACCAATTTCAATTGCCGGGGAAGCACTGCCTGTTCCAAGCCAAAGGAAGAATAACATTTGCCTGATGCTATTACTTCTCTGGTTCTCCTGACTGCGAGAGGAAGAAAGAGGCATGGTACTGCCATGGAAGCCTGTTTCCCCACTGAGGAGAAATAAACGCACCTCATCCTGCAGGCACGTAATTTTGCTAGTCTGCTATGCCAATTACCTGTTTTTAAAGCACTTTTAAATTAGATTCAACTTAATTCTGTTTCACTTTCAGGTCATAATATTGTTTAGAAGCATTACAGAAACACAGAGACAATAAACGCTCTCTGTGGTTAAAAAAAGAGAGGGCTGAGGTTTTCATCTTTGCTGCTCGCTGATGGCCTCTTTGCTTGGCTTCAAAGGAAACCCAGCAGAGTGGCCTTGAGTACCTCTTAGCACCTCTGCCCCTGGTGCCCACGCTGTGACTTCACAAGGTGGATGCAGCTGTGGGCACACTGTGGGAGCCACTTAGGCGGCAGCAGAGGGGACCTGCGAGTCGTAGCTCAAAATGGCCATGAGATTTTGGTAAACATGAAGGGAGAGGGCGTGTGAGGAAAGAAGGGAGGGCTGGGCCCCTTGCTGCTGCCCTGCTGGCTGAGCAGTGATAACAGCGGGTCTCACCTGGGAGGTGCCAGGGGAAAGGTACGTGCTGTCCCCGCTGTCTCCCAGGGATAGCTGCTGGCGGGGTGGTGACCGGCTACGTCTGGCAGATGGGGTCCCAGTGTGAGAGCAGAGCTGAGCTGCTGTGCAGAATAGATACGAGGCTAGCAGCCTCATTTCAATAGATATGAGTGCTAGCAGCAGAACAGAGGGAAAAGACCCAGTTGTGTGAATTTCCCTGTCTCTGAGGCCTCTCAGGTCAGCATCTCTTTAAGATGGTGTTGCTTATTATTCTGGCTCCCAGGTTTCTTTACTGATCATCTTGAAGATATTGCCTTGGAGCAGTAAAATAATATTTACACAGTGCAGGATAAAGCTTAGAACTCTTAGTTCTTCAGACAAGGCCTAGTATTTTTTCAGAGCTTAGACAAAAGCTTTGGCGCATCTCTGTCTGTTTCAATTGATGGATATGTGCACAACTCCATTGAAATTTATCTCAATATAAATGCAGTCAATCCAACATAGAACAGGTGTAAAGTCAGAATCAGGTTTCAAATAATTGTTCAAGCCTTGAAATTGTTACACATAAATATGTTAAGCCACACTAGTTTATTTTTACCATTAGCTAACACAATAAAGTATTTCTTCGAATTTTTCTCCTTGTAGAGGCATGTAATGTGCTTTAGTGAAGTTAATCATGTGCAGCCTCAGGTGACTACTGCTTGTATTTCTAGTTTATTTTCTAGCCTTCTTTTCATTCTCTCTTATTAATAGATGTGCTGAGGTTTCAGAGGAAGCTTAACTTTCTAGAAGCCATTTCTCTTCAACTAGCTGTGACACATGCCTGCCTGATGGATGTACGGGACTTGCTCTCTCTGCAGATGAGTATCTGATTTCACTGGGAGTCCTCACTGACTTCAATATTGCTGAGACAGCTGCTCATCTCTTTTTTTTCCCCAGTGAGGAAGCACCATGTACTCACTCTAATTACAAATCCTATGATCTGGCCATTCTTCAGGTTATGCATCCTGCATAACTCTCCCTATTGAGGTTTTAAAGATGACCTGGAAGTGGAACACCTGTTCACCTCAAAATATTCCATTTCATTTATTGCTTAGTTTTGTACTAATCCTACTTTGATGTCCTTACTGGGGGCAGAGTGGTAAGAAAGTAAAAGGTTGTTTGTTTATTTCTATCTTCACTTTAGAGAAAGGGACTGAGAAGGCAAAATGATGACTTCCTGGCCACTGTTTAGTGTGTGAAGGTGCAATATCCAATTAATGATTTGTGCTTGGTCCTAACAGCTTTGCAGAGCCTCCTCATTTTTAATGGCAGGAGGAGTTCTGTGGTTCTGATAGGTGCTGGTGGCTGTGGTGCAAAATATTGAAAATGGTGCCCACGGGCACCATGGTAAGGATGAACATGCAAAAACTATTTGTGTATTCGTGACTTTTCTAACCAGTTACTGTTTGATGACTACCCAACTAAAATTCTTAAATAATAGGTGGCAAATAACATTGGAAAGTCCATCCCAGTCAGATGGAAGTGTTTTGATTGTCTGGAGCTTAGTGATGGTGACAATATGTTTGAGGGTTACAGGTGAGAGGCAGAGGGAAGGCCAACAGGACACGTCTTGGTGGGAGACTGATACAGACCATCCAGCTAGGAAGAAGAGACAGATGGAATATTCTGTAAGTAGCTGGGAGAAGTCTCACAATCACTGGCCCTTGCTCTTGTGAGGGACTTCCACATGCCAGATGTCTTCTGGAAATACAATACTACAGAGAGGAAACAGTCTAGGAGGCTCCTGGAGTGTGTGGAAGATAACTTTCTAACATGGATGGTGAGGGAGCCAAGGAGGACAGGCACCCACTGGGCCTGTTTTTTGTGAACAGAGATGGCCTGTTGGGTGCTCTGATGGTCAGAGGCCACCTTGGACAAAGTGATCATAAAATGATAGTGACCTTATTTCTTAGAGAAGTAAGGAGAGGTGCCAGCAGAACTGTCACCTTGTTTTTCTGGGAGGGCAGACTGTTTTTAGGAGGCCAGTTGTCAGAGTGCCTTGAGAGGCAGCCCTGAAGGGCAAAGGTGTCCATGGAGGCTGGACATTCTTCAAGAAGGAAATCCTAGAGGTGTACAAGCAGACTGTCCCCACGTGCCAAAAGACGAGCCAGCACGTTTATATGGCCAGTCATCAGAGCCCCTTGGGAGGCAGTCCTGAAGGGCAAAGGTGTCCAGGGAGGCTGGATCCTTCAAAGTGGAAATCCTAGATGTATATAAGCAGGCTGTCACCATGTTCCAAAAGATGAGCCAGTGAGTTTATATGGTCAATATTCTCTTGTATGGTTTTGCCCAATATGGTTCATTTTCACTTTACAAGATGATGGCATTTCTTACAACATCTTTTTGGCCATATGGAAGTCAAAGTTCTTGATAAATAGGATACCCTTCCATGCTTTTACCTTCCTCCCTCTTGTGTTTGAAGCAATTTCTTTGTTGAAACAGATAGCAGAGACCATCTAATAGATCTTTGGTTGGCCTTCCTAGCTCTGTGTGTACCTACAGACCAACACAGTGTGAACCTGTGCTATTCTGAGTGGTACTTCCATAAGTTTATTTTCCTGGAGATAGTGCTGACTGCCCATCTGAAGGTGAGCAGAAATACACAATCCAAAGAAAAGATCCATTCAGTTAGCTGTTAGCATCTCTGTGTAGCTGAACAGTTTGAAAGATACACTTAAAAAAAAATTTCCCCTGCCCCCTTCCCACTCCCCTTCATTTTGGATGAACCCCATGCCTCCTAAAACAGACTCTGGCCTTGGCTGCTGCCATTTTACACCCTTTGTCCCCTGTTGCTGTGCCATCCTGGCAAAATTCTTTTCCTTTCTGACAAAAGCTTCTAATATGCATGTATCTGGGGAAGGTATTGTTTGATTCAGAAGATTCCAAAATGATGCTCTTTGCCTTGACTTGCATGCAGCCTTGTGCAGGTGGTATGCCTTTGGCCCCAATCTGCACAACACTCAGAGACATGCAGTTGTGATTATTCTCTTAAGTAGTCTAATTTAAAAAACTGTGTAATATAAATCAATAAGCAATTTGTTTTGGACCTTGATCTTTATTTTGCCGATTTTGACTTAAAAGAAAACTTTTTGTATTGACATCACAATATAAAAAGTACCGTGACAACAGAACTCGTGTCTTTGAATGGTAGGTGACATGACTATTATTTCTACCTCGTCATGTGAAGTTCATTTAGTGTTTGCAAACTCAGTTAAAGAGTTTGCAAGTCTCAGTTAAATCACACCATAAGAGAAATATTGATGTATACATTTAAAATGTGCATATACATCCACAATACAGTAATTAATCCAGAAAACCAGAGAGGGATGCAGTAGAGCACATATAAGTATCCTCTAAGTCTAGAATGAAGGGGGGCTGTAAACTGGCATATATTAATTTTGCACAGTATTGTTTTTAATGTGTTAGTTAGCTGAACTTAGAAGCAGTGCAAAAATCTGCTAAGTTTTTATTTGCACTTTGCTGCTCTCTGGTAGCATGATAAGCAACACAAAAGAGGAGCGTTTGAAATAGTGCCAGATGTTCAGCTTGCTAAAGCACTGCACATGTGTCAGCTGTATTTGGTATTTTTAGATCTCTTTGAGATCCGAAACACTATCAAACTCCAGCAGCTTTTTCTCTGTGAATCTTCAATCCATGCTGTGTGGCACTCACTTGTGTTTTATGACGCCAAGGCAGGGGCTGAATAATCAGACACCCTGGTACTTTGATAGATTTTTTGAAACTACAGAAAAAACCCTGGGCTTAGGAATGCATTCTTTCACTCTTCTGGTAAGATCCATTATCCCTAATCTGTTATGGGGTTAAAAAGAAGAAAAAAACCCTCTTAATGCATTCTTCTTCCTTGTAAACCACATACAAATTTTTATATGCCTCCTGCCCTGATTCCTCAATTCCTCAATTCCCCTGATTCCTCCCCCCCGCCCACTCTGTCTTCTCTCATGTAAGTTATAAAAAAATTATAGTGTTTCTCCTGGGCACCACGAGATTGAACTGGAAAGCACATTTAAAGATGACACCTGTTCTCTATTTAGAGCAGATTCTGAATTTCAGCAGATACACTTGTTTCTCAATAAACGCAGTAAAACAAATTGGACAAGACTCTGCATCTCCTTCCTCCCTCCCTCCCAGGGCTTCTCCATCAGACTTTTCATATCGTCTCCTTCTCCTTCCACCTCAACAGCTCATCCCTGGTAGGAAGCACATGGTGCTGCTTGTTTCCCACGCCGCTCGCTGCGAACATTAAATGGCTGATGGGATCACCTTGTTACACCGTTAGGGAACGTGTGGTGCCTCTGGGGGAATGCTCACGGCTTCGGGAGCCTGCAGTGGCTCGGTCGAAATGCAAACTGACAACCGGGAGCTGTAGCTCAAGGAGAGGTTCCTCCCCACCGTGCAGCCACCCCTGAACCAGCATGGGAGGTGTTTTCTCTGCTATTTCCAGCTTTGGTGTGAGGAGTCTCCTGAGCTATTTTTATGACAGATTTTTTTTCAGCCTCTGCGTGCCCCTCCTGTACACTCTGTGCTGGCTGCCCAAGAGCTGCTGAGTGACGGCCAGAAGGAGGGACGGTGGCCAGGGCGGTGGCATGAGCCAGAAGGACGTGTGACCCACGTGGAGTCTGTGTTACGGAGGGGAGCATGCCTTGGCAGGACTGTCTGCTTGCTGACCCCACACTGGCTCAGATCACTCCTTAGTAAAAATTCCTTTCTGGGAAAGGGTTCTTGAGATCCAGGCCATCTGGGTGTTGCACTTTGAAACCATATCAGATTGCTGCTGCTGCTGCGAGGGCCAACGCTGTTTGGAAGGCAGGTATTAGTGTGTTTTACAATGTCTTGTTAAAAGGCAATAGGTAGCTCTTCTGTGCAAGCACAGAGGCTGGGACTGCTAGCTTCAGCAGTGTGGCACATGTAGCACATCTCATTACATCAGAGCTTATGAGCTGAGGTGGCCTTAATGGAAAATACCTAGTATGACAAAGAACCTTAGTCTCCAGAATAAAAGAGCTATAGGGTCATAAAACCATAGAAGGATTTACTTTAGAAGGAACCTTTGGAGGTTTTTTGTCTCACCTCCTGCCTGGACCAGGGCCAGAGCAGGTTGCTCAGGGCTTCATCTAGTCAAAAAGATGAAACCTCCAAAGACAGAGATTTTCCAGCCCCTTTGAATCTATTTTCGCCAAATCAATGTGCAATTTTAAGGTATACCTCAGGTCTTCAGCTAAAAGTAGGACATACTTTACTCCTCTGCTTGGAGAACTACACAGTGTAGTTCAAGCTGCAAGTATTCAGGCCAGAAGTTACTCCTGTGACTACAGCAAATGAACGTGGCTAAATTCCAGAGGGTTTTCCTGGAGGTTTTACCAAGGCCAGAGGATTACAAAGCTACCAGCTATGAGGACAGTGTGAAAATATGCCCACGTAACAGAATCTGGATTAGCTCTACCTCTTGGATACTCACCAGCCTGCTGTGAGGGGATCCAAACCCTGGATCTTCCCCTTGAATTTTTATGAGGTAGAGACAGAGCCCAGACAAATGCCCCAAATGCCTCTGTTTGTTTAATCTACCTACTCCCTAACACCTGCTCTAGACACTTCATGGTTGGGCTCCTTAACCTGTGTCAGGACTTATTTTTCTGTCTTACCTCATATCAGTATTTCCACTGTTAAGGTTAATACTCAATTTCCATCTAATTCTTTAAGAGTTCGAGACCTTTTAATGAGAAATATATACAGGTGGGTGTGTAGAGCCTTTGTGTAGAGTTTCTAACATAAAGGAGTACTTAACTCAAAATTACAGAAGACTTTATTAGTTCTTGCTGACTCAAAAAGATCATGAAATATGGTGAGTTCTGTCTTTGCTCGGGAGCAGGGCAGAAAGTTCAAACATCAGGAAGGCAGGACCTCCCTCCCATTGTCCCACAAGGCTCTCACACAGGCCTCTTGTTCAGGAGCTGTTGAACCAAGCCTTGACCTGATAGCTCAGTTTGGAGTCTATCACAAAATTCACAATGAATTCTCAACCTTGTCACAGTTAAGGGTCTGTCTTGAAAAATTATGGGTTTCAAGTGGCAGAGGAAATCACAGTTATGTTACACTTTTAAGAAGAGGTATTCATTTAGCAAAATTTAGCAAGTCTATGAAGTATTTGGTAAGAAAGGAATGGGAATGCCACTTTACTGCAGCCAATAAAAGTCCAGCAGCACTAGAGTGCAAATGATTCACACCCTGATTTGGAAGTGAGATACTTGCATCTGTAGAATTGTGGGTGAATGAGCAAGTGAAGAGACATCTCAGCACCAGGGAGAGCAGAGAAGAGCAGTGCTGTCCCATGTCATAGCCAGAGCAGTGCATGTAGAGCTGCCTTCTGAGTGTGTGCAGTTATTCCAGAGAAAAAAGATGGGAAGCATTGTGAGACTGGTGAGCTTACAAACTCTGGTGTGTGCTGTGTGTCAGGAGTTGTGGTGGTGGTCCATTTCCTCCCATGCAGAGGTGCACCATAAGGCACCAGAAAAAAAAATCTATTTGTTTGAGTTCTTTAAACGTGAGTTAACATAAGGAGTCAGTCATTTATATCCTTTGCTAAGGAATTGGTATGTGGGCAAAGCTCCATGTTTCCAATGGGAGTAGGATGAGTAACCAGCTGAGTCTGCTGTAGTCATTGGCTCTGTGATTCCCATCACAAAATTTTAGTCTTTGCACTTCTTTAGTGCAAAAAAATTTAGTCTTCAAAAATTCACTTTTTTTTTTTAATATCAGAAAGGCAGAGGAGATAAAGCCCTCACTCCTCACCAAACACACAAAACATTGTCAACATGGAATGTATGATCTGATTTCATGGGTGACCTGTGATGTCTGCAAATGCAAACAACCTGAGCTAGACCTTAGACTCTCTTTAAATCCAGCTCAGAGCTAATCAACAGAACCCAGGTAATTATCTTTCTCACACTGAGGCAAATATCTATGCTTGGCCAGATTAAACATCCACTAAATCCCAGTTTCTATGTTGATTCCATTTCCACTGATGATAAAGGAATTCTATTTCTGGTTTTAAAATATTAAAAATTACCTTGTCCCAGTAAGACACCTATGATTTAGGGTGGTGTCCATTGTGGCAAACTGTGGAGTGCACATCCATAAGGGAATCAGAGGAGAAGGAGAGTTTTCACAGTGATTCTCCAGGAAAGAATAGCCACCAGAGGGAGAGAACACTCAACCCAATGATAGAACACTTCCATGCTTACAAAAAAAAACAGCAATAAAACACAAAGGGTTAGAAATGAGAATTTACAGAAATATACATTAGATGAGCTTCACAGATGCAGAATTAATTTTTGGTTTTGTTACAAAATAAAATAGAAGGAGTGTCTTTGGAAGCTTTAAGAAAAGCAGAAACAACCCTCAGCGTGTTTTTCTTTTTCGTGGTAGGTGATCAATTTAAATGTCGAAGGAGACCAACTGGAAAATTCTTTCAAAGAGTTAAATTGAACATATTCAAGTGGAACTTGGTCTCTTTGTATATTCATGTGTTTTGTATTCCGGCATCATTATTTTAAAACATGACTAAAATACAATGAGTTTGATTAAGATGGTTTTAATAAGGAGCACAGAAAATGTGTCTGTATGTAATAATAACAATGAGCCTCATATTTTACAGTTTAATTTGCTGGGTCAACATCTAATGCTTTTCCCATTAGCATTGGTGTGATTTGATGTGGAAAATAATCCTGTTTCCCAACAAACTTTAGGAGATAACAAATATTTAATGACACCCTATGTAGAAACAATAAATAAATTTGAGTTGCTCTTGGACTCCTGTGGAAAGAGGTTGTGAAAATTTTATAAGTTGGGAATTAATAAATTATAACCTGGTTGTTAAAATGTGAATCACTAAAGACTCTTGACACCCTTTTCCTTTCTCTAATTAGAATTTAAAAATAAATAAATGAACAAATAAACTTGTCATGTTTAGTGGCTAACTTACTTTTCTGCACAAGTTACATAATAACAGAAGTTGATCATATACAGGTCGCATATTTTCATTTAAAACTTAGAATTTCTGGAAAGGACAGGAGCAGGATAAAGGTCCAGAAGCATAAAGCATAACCCATTTGTAAAAACATGGTGTAACATACAAAACAATTACCCCCCAAAAGAATCCTGGAGCCTCCAGATACTTTTTAATGTTCTACATATTAAACAGTCATAAGAATTTTTAATGCAATTTTCATTTAGTAAAGCACAGATTTCTCAAAATGTATCTGTGTGCGCCTTTATTTATGAACACTTCACATTCAAATTCAGAATGCGCAGAAATAAACAACATCATGATGATACAGGGACATTGGTCAAAACAAGATCTACAGTGAACATTCTGTGGAGCTCAGACATTTGTTTGGGAGAGATGGGAGTTATGTAAATGCCTGCCTGGCTCTAGCAGCCCCCTGGGTCTTCGTAGCCATCCGTCTCTGCTGAGCTCTCCCTGGGCCCATGTGGAAGGGCCAGTTGATCCTTCCAGAGCTATAAGGATTCAGGGATGAACAGAGGGAAAAGGAGGGAACACAAACCTTTTACCCTCAGAGCAGAATGAAGGCAGGCTTCAAAAGTAACTGAGTCTGCCCTTGCAAAATCGACGTCCATAATCTTGTCTGCTTGACCACGCTTTCACAGGCTAGGACAAGATATGAAGAAATGTGCTCGTGAATAACATTAAAGGATGATTGGGCAGGCCTTTCATCTTCCACTTAATGTTATTTTTCATGATCTGGCTAATCCTTGTGGCCATTTGATCATCTCTTGTTTCTCCTTTCCTCCGTATTTATGGCTCACGATGTCATCATGATATTATGGAAATCTGCTCTGCAGCTGAGCAGAACCAGACCTCACTTGCAGCAACCTGTGTCACTGCCTTTGCATGTCAGATTACTTGAAATGGTGGGTGCAAGTCTTCTGGCCCCGTGAGGCCAACCCAGACTTTCAGAGTAGATCCTGTTCTGATCTTCCCTTGTCCTCTCTCTGTGTGGCAATCCTTAGATCAAGCGGAACATCTGGAGCCATTGGAGAAAAAGGGACAACTGAATGCAAATAAAACACCCAAAACATCCCAAAACATAACATTTTTGAACCCATGTTTGTATCATGTCCATCCTTTCTGCAGACATGTTGTCTATTTCAGATATAGACTTTTTAAAAGAAACTAAAAGAGGAGAAAATATTTTCCCATGGAATTGTTCTGCTTCTGTTACTCTTATTATGGTTCTAGTGGTTGCTGTGATTTAAATGATGAGCTGTATGTGGTTATTGTTCAGTTCTGGACAAGAGGAATACTCTGCTGTATGTAACAGGAGCATGGAAAAAGAATTGAGAACCTGTCACGGCTGAACCAATTACCTAAGTAGTGGTTTCTTCTAGTCATATGTTCAGTATATTTTTGTAACATGCTGGAGCATTTCCTGCTTTTGCATGCATGAGTGCTAGCTTAATTCAGTCAGTTGAATTAATGTTATTTTCTTTAGAAAACAGATTAGAGACTTCAAAGACTTCTTGGTTGCCTCAAAATGTTTTCATAGGAGAAGGTAAGTGAAAATAGATACTTTCTTTTTCTAATGAGACTGTAAATAATTTAGGTATTTTGCATCCATACAGACTTCTATTACCAGAAAATTCAGAGAAAAAGTTTAAAACCTTAAAAAATACAATATTAATTAATTTCACACTAGGGAAAAAGAAATGAGGCTCATTCTTGATGATCCTGCATTGATTCACTTGCCTTTTTTGCTGAAAATGAAAACATATTAACTTTCACATTTGTCTATAACCCTGTCTTTATTGTATCTCCCTAGCAAAAAATCTGTCTCCCACCTGGCCACTCATTCTTCATAAGGGAATTAGGCCTATCTGAATTTCCCAGGAGACATTTGTTGGAAGTACGGTACAAGGCCGTGTTCCTCTGGCTCAGTTCTCACCATTTTTTCTGCCACTAAAAGTTTGCATGCAATGATCTTTCCAGCAGCTAGCCACTTGTTAAGGAATGTGCAGCATCAGTTCATCACTGGTTTATCATCACTGGTGATAAGTTTGCCTCCACAGTGTCTCACAAGGAGCCTCTAGTCTCCAGCCCATTGCTCCCAGGTTTAACCACGCTCAAGCCCTTTCACTGTGCTTACCATCCCAGCACCCACTCATACAGATACACATCAGAAGGAAGATTAAGTTTGTAATGGATCTTGGAAGCTTAATTTCTCAATAACATCCCAAGGGAAGGTGTAGTTAAAAGACCTCTGGAATGGTCCTGCATCCCTAGCTAATAGGATGACAAGCAGAGTTGATGGTGTGGGGAAACTTTAATTTCTGATGTCTATGCTGTTGTCTGTAATGGGTAAGCAGAAGTCCTCCACAAGTGTTAGCAGCTCTTTTCCTAAAACTCAATGATTGATAAAAATAAGACAAAAAAAGATCTGGCATTTCCTAGACTGATTTAGGAAGTAACACTGCTGACCAGAAAAGACTTTTAAAAATATGATTTAAGCTTTACTGGTGTATTTCAATTCAAGGATTAATTTGCTTCTCACTAGAGGCTTGGTATCACCCTGTTTGCAAAGAGTAATTAAAAAAATTCATTAGTGGGGATGCTAAATTCTTCTGCCATTTCAGTCAATGTTGTAAGGTAATGTAGCCTGGAGCTTTGCACAGCTTGGCACTTGCTATAAAAGAGGGTATTTCTAATAAGATTTACATTTATTAAGATACTGTGGCTGCTCCAATCTTGATCTTCTTGAAGCTAAAGGGAGAATTCTTACTGACTTGACACAGAATCTGACCCAAACAGCAGGACAACTTGAAATAAAAAATGACCTTACAGCATCCTTCATTTTACTGGGATAAGAAATAACTTTAAATCAGCATTTTTTCACACCATTTCTTCTTACTCGGATATATAATGCACATGCTCATTCACTCATGGAAACACTTGGTTGGCACAGTTATTTTAAAATAAAATACCCTAAAATAAGTTAAGTCTGTACAAAGCACCTATGATACAAGACACAAGCAAAAGCACTTGATTTAGGACAGGTGCCTAGGCAAATTACTTTTTTATTTTAGCAGCTGGCCAAAGCTCTGTAACTTTGGATCCCTAACATAAAGGTTTTTCCTGTTAGGCATAACTGTGTAGATGGAGTCAAACTGAGTTATGTTTATGCCTATACCGTGACACGCGCTCATTGCATTCCTTTGCCTGATCAAATAAAATTACCAGAGAAAGATGTGGTCATATGTGTCGCACTAGAGCACGACAAGAACTACACAGACACTGCTCTTCTCAAGGCAGAAAAAAAGTTAAGTTTTATTTACACTTAGTGTTATATAAAGTTCTGAGAACGACCGTGGATTGGAGGATGAGGTTACCACCTCTCCAACCACACTGGTCAATGAAAAAGTCTATCAAACCTTCTCCACCCAAGAGAAAAGAATGAAAACAAAAAGACAGTTAACAAAACATGTGCTGTGTTTACATAAACCAACATAAAAAACTCCATTACAGAAATGAAAACAACAAAAAAACTACAAATCAGAACAACACATACGTAGAATCCCCTAAGCCATGTCCTCCTACCTCAATAAGAAGAACAAACTTTAAGGCTGAATCACTCTAAACACCACCTGAGTTAAACCAGGATCTCTCACCTAATTAGATAAGTATAGCAGGCATTGTGAAAAGGGTCAGCTGCTGAGGTGTTCCGCTGCCTTAGCTTGGTGTGGTCCTCACTCTTGTTGTTATCTTCACTGATGGAGCTATGGGTTACATTACACCAGCTGACAACACACCTAACTTCATAATACTTATTTAGGTTGAAGAGAACTTGCTTTGTGGTGTTCTTTTGAAGAATTTGCCTTTTTCAGCCAATAAACTCTACATGAAGCCACCCAACTTTCTTAAAACTAAAAGACATTGCATGCTCAATCTACTCACATGTTTAGAGAAGACAGAAAGTAAGGGCATCAGCTGACTCTGCAGCAAGTCAGAATATTTCTTCTGCTGATGTAAATTGATTGTGGCTGCCTCAAATGTCTTTTTCTTATGGTATTGGCTTGTAAGAAATAGAAGAATTCGGTATGTCATTTTCACTCCCCTTTCTCTCTTAGAGAAAGATCATCAGGTACTTTCAGGGAACCTTATTATTTTTACAACAGGTAAGTAAGGGACCAAGAAAAATTACCAAGTTCATCTGTGCCATTTATTCATTTCTTGGCATCCAGCATTTAATTTTTCCTAAATAATTTTCTAGCTTTGTGAGTTGTTTTTTGGGAGTTGTGCCAGAGATGCATGCAATACTGAACATACAGCATAGCACAGAGTCTTCAACATGCAGTAAAGGAGAAGAGGAATCAGAAGCATCATTGGAGCTAAACACTGGATTTTATAGAGGCAAATATGTATAAATAATTGTTTTAAGTATCCCAAGTCTTTCTGCATGAAGGCCTATTTTTCACTCTGAGTAGAATAGCCAGACTGGTATCTGCTCATGAGCCAAGTCACACACTTTTATTTCTATTGTGAACAAGAAAGAGCTTACAAACAAAGATTTAATTCTTTAGCTGAATAAATAGTTTCTTGGCAGCAATTATAAGGGGCTCAAAATGCCTATTATGCTTTGATTATAATTATAATTCTCACTGAGTCATCAACTCCTATAGCAAGGACTGGTATTTTTTAATAATGAAAAACTGAATTTTTAGCCTTGAAGAGTTGTCTGCCCAGGACTGCAGAAATGCAGTAAGCATACAGCTAATAGGAATGAGTGTTTCTCTGCACTGCCAGTATTATTGTATAGTTTGGGAAAAGGAAGTATGTCTATAAATGATTAAGCTGCTCATAGCAAATACATAATATCAGTGTTAACTTTGTTTCCAAATTATCTATGGATGACATCTCGGGATGCTTTTGGGAAAATTACCAGTGTTTTAAGGTATTCCCTTAGCTCTTTTTCAGCCATCTCTCTATCTGCTGTGCTCTTTCCGACTCGAATTGCCCAGCCACTCAACTGAATGCAAGTAAGATTAATCTGGCAGATCTGCTCCATTCCCCTGGGCACAGCAACTTTCAGTAACCCCAGCAGCTGGGCAAACGCTTGAGGAAATGGTCAAGACTGATACCTGGATGTCACCATGGCAAATATTAATGGGTGTCTTTAGAAGGCAATGTTTTAAGTTTATCAAGCTGGCATTTCATTTTCCAGCACATTTCTGTCAAGTAACTCCACAGTTGCTGCATCTGAGACACTGCAGTGTTGCCACAACCTTACTGACAGCTTTTAGGAAGCACTTGAGTTCTGAAACAGCTTGAACAGTATCCCAGAAAGTTGGGAACCCCAGGAAATGCATTAGCTCTTTGTCTCTCTTTTAAAATAACATTGGATTGACATAAGAAACAACATTCTTTCTGGAGTCACAGTGTTAGACTGTGGCCTCAAGCCATGACCATCATTGGCTATGAAGCAGAGAAGGATCAGCACAAGTAGACCTGGAAGCTGTGTTATTAAAGGAATCTGATCAGCTGAGCCAATATGTCTCTTGGAGATTCAGAGCGGAACATAGAAGAATGCTTTCTGCCAAATCAGTAATTAACTCTCACCTACTCCATCTCACCAGACCTCTTTTAGGAAACAACAGGGACAGCAGTTCTACTACTCCTGCATTTTTGTAGTTGGACACTGCACAAAGGCATGCAAGTCCCTGCCCCAGTGCTTCTTGGAGCCAACAGGGAGCGTCCAACAAATCCCAGGAGAAGGAAGGACTCTTCACATCTCCCCTCTCTCCAGCCCTGCTCTCATACATATATATGTATGCACAATCAGGTCTTCATTTAATGGAGTTGAATTTACAACACATTAAAACAATGTGTGGTTTGTACAGAAAGTGATAATACGGATTTAATTAGTTTGATCTTGCTTTCTGTGCTAAAGCTGAGTACGTTTAAATTATTTTGTGACATTTCTTCTCTATTTGTTTCGTATGTATCATAAATAATAATACAATAAGTTTTCAGATGTCTTTTCTGGTGGCTATTAGGCTGTGAAGCAAAATGGGAGTGCTCAGTGGAAGACCAATAATAACTTCATTGTTACAGTACATTTAATTCCAAACAAATCTGAAATCTAGATGACTTTACAAATATTAATCCTTTCACCCATCCGGGAAATGCTGACACTTTTTGCATATGTCTGTTATGAAAACAAGTTCAGAAAAGCACAAGACAACTAACTGGGACAGATACACATTTAACCCTACCTAGTCTGCCAAAACTTGAATGAGTCCAGGCTAGTTGTGCCACTCCTCTTAGTGGAAAGCTAATATAACTCACCACTCACCTCTGTGATCAGCTGCACTAACCCAAAGGAAAAGGCAAGAACACATGGCCAGGATCAAAGAATCATGGGAAGGCTCTTTTTCAAGGCTTTGGATTAGTTTAAGACAGCTCTCAAAACCTCACCTGCTTGTTACAGCTAGAGAAGTCCCTTGTTTCATTTTCAGGTGTGCTTTACTTTTTACGCCCTTACAAGTCCCTTGTATTTAACTCTGCAAATTAAGACAAAATATCAGGCAGATCACCTGAGAGGCTTGAGATTTATAAAAATAACATTTAATTTCCTATTTCCAGGGGCCCAGGGGGTTGGGTTCCCATCTTTGTCGGGATTCAGGAGAAAGAGAAAACAAAATAAACCCGACAGTCCTGTATTTGTGGCAAGGGTGCACCATCTAGACACTAGCCCAGCCCATGGCTTGTTCTACAGCATGGGACAAACGAGACAGGAAACCATGGACTTGGAACAGTGCTCTACTTCCCACAGACAAGATAACCTTCCCAAGGGGCAGGTTGTGTTCTAAATGCAACTCAGAACATGGGAATTTCATGCTGTATATGCATTTGATTAACTTTGATACTCAATATTGAGGTTAGTGTGCTGTCTAGTGCATTGTGGAAGTAACACTTCATACTGTATTGCAGATAAATACATGGAAATATATTTATCCTCATATTAAAAAATTCATTATTGGCCTAAAGTCAGGACTTTCATAATTTGAAGTTTCTGTTTATTTCCTTGGGCACTGAATTCAGTTTTTACGATGAAGCTTTTTCTAACCTGCCACTAAGGTTATTGACAGTTGTCCCTTTATCTTTGTGTCTTCCCACCTCCTTGCTCAGACAACCATTTCTCCTTTGCTCCATGACTCTCTACTCTTGGAGACACCTTTTTCCCTGGTACTTAGCTTTGAAATTCCATCCCTGGGGATGTTCATCTGATGTAGTTGACAGAAAAAAATCTAGCATTCTGTGAAACTTAGATGCCTTTGGGTTTCACTGAGATCCAAGTTTTTCTAAGATTCATTAACCTTTTTACAGGGACTTGGTCCTGTCATAAAAGCCCAAACCACCACTTATTTTCATTATCAAGGACCACAGGAACCCAATGGCTTCATGACATTTTCACAGAAAACAGTTTGTAGTGATAGTTTCTAAATTCAAGTAATCTACAGGCCTTGTAGGAAACTCTGGGGATGTGCATACATGCAAATCATATACAGAAAAACTTTCTGGCTATATATAATACTCTTAGATTTGTTTTGGTTTAGCCTTAGGACTTGAATTATCTGTAGTATTGTATGAGTTTTAACTTACTTTTAGCAATTTTGCTTAAAGCTGTCTCTCCCACAGCACAGATGTTGTCACATGGTTTCATTTTATCTGCTGTGTGCACACATTTTGCCATTTTTGGTGTATCTTTCCCAATCAGCTATTCCAATAAGTACTATATCATTTATGTCTGACTCGTTAACCATGCAGACATTTCTGTTACACTTGGTTTTGCTCTTAGTGAAAAAAAAAAGTTTTATCAAAATGGTAAAGCTGAGCAAATAATTTACATCAAGCACTTTATCTTCCTTCTCCTTCTGGGAAATCTATGACCAGATTGCACCTATTTCTCAATTATTAATTATTTATACCTTTCCAACACCAACTAATTCATTTATTACTGTATGGATTAATTACAGATATCCTAGACAGAAATTAATTTCCTTCACCCTATAATTAGTCAGCAGGTCAGGTCGCTTTGTCTCAGATTCCTGGGTCATGTCATGTGCAAAAATTCTTTACTTAGAAAAATGAAAATATTAGTGCCGGTAAAGTGGACAACCTGTGAATGTTTACAGAAATACACAAACTGTTTCTTTCCAGGTAAATGGACTGTGTTTTGGATAACAATTTTCATTCACATTTATATGTCAGGTTGTGAGGATGCTAAGTGTGCAGTATGGAAGTGAGGCCTTGATTTGTACACTGGTGTATGAGGCTCTTTTTCATATCTGCAAAAGGTCTGAGTGACACAAAACTCAATATATAGCATCTCCCAAGTGTGGGTCTGAGATGCCACCTTCCCTCAAAAAACTGCAGTGAAATCAAGGTTGAACTGTGGGTGCTTGTTCAGGCAACACCAGGTTGAAACCAGGGCACATCTTTCTGCCATGGTTTAACCCCAGCCATTCACCAAGCCCCACGCAGCCGCTCCCTCACTCCCCCCTCAGCAGGATCAGAGAGAGAATTGGAAGGGCAAAAGCTAGAAAACCAGTGGGCTGAGATCACATGGAATGACACAGAATCACCAGGTTGGATGAGACCTTCACGACCATCGAGTCCAACCCATGCCCTAACACCTCAACTACACAATGGCACCCAGTGCCACATCCAGGTTTTTTTAGACACTTCCAGGGGTGGCGACTCCACCATCTCCCTGGCTAGGCCATTCCAGTACTTTATCACCCTTTCTGTAAAAAACCTTTTTCCTAATATCCACCCCATATTTCCCTTGGTGCAGCTTAAGATAGATAAAGACAGTTTAACAGGGAAAGCAAAAGCTGCACACAAAAGCAAAGCAAAACAATGAATTGATTCACCACTTCCCATGGGCAGGCAGCTGTTCAGCCATCCTCAGGAGAGGAGGGTCTCATCACATGTAACAGTGACTCAGGAAGACAAATGATGTCACTCCAAATATCCCCACCTTCTTCCCCCCACTTTATATCCTGAGCATGATGCCATATGGCCTGGAATATCCCTTTGGTCAGTTCAGATCGCCTGTCCTGGCTGTGTCTCATCCCAGCCTCCCATTCACCTCCAGCCCCCTGCCAGTGTGGCAGTACAAAAAGCAGAAAAGGCCTTGGCTCTGTGTAAGCCCTGCTCAGCCATAACAAAACCATCTCTATGCTATCAACCCTGAGTTCAGCACAAATCCAAAATGCAGCCCCATACCAGTCACTGTGAAGAAAATGACCTCAGCCCAAACCAGGACACTGTCTTTGGAAAAGATCAACACCTGCCACTGCTGCCCTCGAACAAGACCACCACTGGCATGAATTCACCTCAAAGGGTAGCAGTGCCTCCTCACTGGTTCCTCTGAAGGCAGAACTTCGGGAAAATTGCTCCAGTCTACTTGTGAGCAAGTCAGAAACAATCCTGGATGTTTGCAACCTCAGCCAGGTCTCCCTTATGCCAATTGCAGAGAGGAGTTTGGGGTGCTCCTCCAAAAACACCACTCTGAATATCCCTTTGGTGAGGGAGTCTGCCAATCACAGATAAAGTGCTGGGCTTCACTCAGCTTCCTGTTTGCATGAAGAATAAATGAGTTTTGTCCACTAAATAAATAAAATTTTAAAAATCTGACTTAAGTCCTTCAAAGTGCAGTTTAGTTAGTTTTTTTAAAGGATATGAGAATCTGGCCATGGTATGCAGACAAATATGTAACAAGTACATGATTTTAAAGGTGTCTAACAGCACTAAGGTTTTCAGAATTGAACTTCTTCACCCAGACCCATCCTTTGAGCCTGGTGTCCTCTTGACACACTCTTTAGGGAGCAGATCCCTCTATTAGTAGTTAGGGTGCTATTAGACCTGTAATTGACACAGAAACAATTTGAAAACTGACAGGGCACTCTTCAGCCTCTCAGCATGGATTTGCACAGTTCAGTCAAAAAGCCAGTAACATTTCAAAGGGTAAGGAGAAAACAGGGTTAAAGGCAGGACTATAACCCCTATCGAGGACAAGTGCAGGAACTGACATCATTTCCAGCTTTAAAACAAGGGTTTGTTTTATTACTTGGGTTAGCCTTTTAAAAAACATATTCATAATAGTCATAACATAAAAAAGATGTCTCTGGTGGAGTTGTGCTTTCTATCAGCACCCATGCTGTCTGTGGTAATGAATCTGAACAGATATTTCTACTGAACTGCTGCATGGACTCAGCTTGCTGAAGTTGGCCAAACTGCAAGAGAAATTAATACATTTGAGCCTATGACCTGCATCTAGAACTGGACTGTACTTCAGGTCATATCCCAGACTACAGCAGATGGGAGGAAATTATAATATCTACCTGGTAATTTATTCTAGGAAAATGCTTTGAGTGACAACAACCAGAGAGATATTTGTCCTCCTTAATCAGCAGTTACATATTCTCTGTTCTCTGCAGAACATGGTAATATTGTGGGGTGATTTCCTCACTGTCAGCTTACAAAAATACGACACTAATTTGTTGTAGTTGGAGTGGCTCTGCCGGGAACCCTTCCAAAACAGTCAAATACCTACATGGACTGACTTGGCTGCCTGGCTTACTACATGCACTCTAAATATGGCAGGGTGAGGCGTACTAGAACATACCAGCCTAGTCACCATCTCCCTGCTCTTGCACTCTTCATAGTAAAATCAACGCACATTGTGCTCTCAGGCTGGGGCTATTTTTAGGTGTTATTTTTCCACTCAGTCTGCAGCTGTTTTCAGTCACAAGCTCCTTTAACTAAAACAAATACACAGTCCTTGGCAAAGGAGTGGTTGTAAAGAGGACAGAAGTGTGCACATGAATCTTGTGCCTGCCTCACAGGGGTTTATGTGGGGAAGGTCAGAGGGGAGCAAAGAGGACCACTGTGTCCTGGGAAGCCAGGGTGAACGCTCACCATTGTGAATCCCAGCTTTCAGTGCTCTTCCAGAATGACTGATGAAAGGCAGCCTTCTCAGGGCTGAAGAATGTGAGAGGAGGAGAGCTGGAATGCCACCAGGCCCTGCATTATAGGCAACACCTCCCTGAAAGATACACACAGACACCTTCCTTGATGAGCCTTTTGCCCTTGGTATGCACAAGCTCCTTTGACAGACTGTGTAATCCCATCAACCCTACTGCATTGTTGTCATTTCCTCCTTCCCTCTCCACTCCAGGGAATGGAGAAAATGGAAGGAATGGGAAGTCATCACATGGATGCCTCAGAACCAACTGGTCTCTCAATAGGAGATGTGGCTTTGGGAGCATTTCCAATCTCTGCAAAATAGAGATCCCCTCCACTTATAGAAAGGAAATTACTTTATTCTTTCTTCCCCATTGCTTCTCCTCTGCCCTAAGGCAGCATTGGAAGTCCCCAAGGCCAGAGCTGCAGCTTGGAAATGGCTTGGTTAGGCTTCCTGCTAATTAAGAGTGGAAGAAAGAAGTTTAATCCAACTATGTCTTGTTTGATAACTGAGACTAATCTCATATTAGGATATGTTTGAAGCCAAAATGGCTTATCAGTAGCTAGCCAACTGCTTTTAGTGCTGTTTGTGAGGCTCAGGTGATGGAGAGGAATGAAATGAAGTGATTGTATTGTCTGAAGCCACTCCCATCCATCCCACTGGACATCTTCACAGTCTGCTGTGTTACTAGATAAAATACTGAGAAGACACAGGTCTTGAGATGCTTGTTAACCTTTAGTGCTGCATACAAGCCATGAACACTGAGAAGCTTTGTTTCCTCAAAAGTTTCTCATGTCATAAATTATCATGGTTCTGCTGGTGAACATGAGAAGATGAGCAGACAACATCTCCATTTCTCCATCATCCCATTCAATTCATCTGAGGGATATCACTGAAATAAGTGGAATACTTTAGTGGATAGTGTTTGCTATGCTTGACAGCAAATGTTGAAGGGATTTGGAACTCAAATTGTAAAATCCCAGCTGACCTCCTTAACCCAGCACAGGGCACAGTTCTGACATGGAATAAAGACCAGAGTGTCTTGCAGCTTTATTCTGTGATAAAAGCATAAAGCAAGCTCTTCACAGTGAGGCTGGTGCAAGTAAAAGTGTAAGTTTAGCTTTCTCTGTTTTCACTAAGCAGAGTACTTGCCACTACATAAAAAGCTAGCTAGCTATGTCAGTAATTAGGAAAAGCTGCATTGTGAGAGCCATTTATGCTCATCTTTTGACTCACGTTGTTGAAAAATCAGCTTTTGGTAGGGTTTACTGTTTTGTTAGAAACTTTCTCACACCGCTCTCACACTGCTCTCACACTGTCCATTAGGAGAAGCACTGCCATCCTTCACATGGACTGTCTAAACCACAGGTGTGAAGTGCCTCTTTGTGCTATACTATCAAGTTCTTCAGTAGGTTTTGTATGAAAATCAGACACTTCTTCATGAAATCAGAAGTGCCCAGATTATATTTCACATGCGTGAGTTTCCTTGTTTTTATTAAAATTAAGTTTGCTCATTTGCCATTTTCAAGCTAGTTTAAAATGAGGATCACCTTGTATCCTAGGAAACACAGTGAGAATTTTATATGTGATCACATTTTTATCCATGTTATGAAAAAAGCAGATGGTAATTAGGTGCATTATTCATAGGAAAGCTTGTTGAGCGCAGTGTCTGTACAGTTCCAGCTTCGATTAGAACTTGTTTGGAAGAACTACTTCATACCTTTCAATTGCCCCTCATTAAGTGCAATCACTACTCTTCTGTGGTCCCAGTGTGCTTTAATTTGTGCAAACCAGCATCCACAGTTTTATATAGAAAAAAAAAACCCAGCAAATTTCTGGGGTCCCTTTCATTCTGCTTGACATCAGTGTGGTATTTCTGTCCATCTGAATTCATCATTATTTATTGCAGCCGCAAATGTGCCTTGTGAGAGGCCACTTGGCAGCAGGAGAGGTGCAGAGCTGTCATTTTTCAGGGACAGCAGCACCTGTAACTTTGGAAGAGACCAATTCACCTACTTAGGTAGAGGCAAGGATGCTGAGAGCACACTTAGAGGCTGGGCCAGTTTGTGTGAGGAGGGCTGGTGTCAGGATTCCTGCCTCTCCAAGCCTTCCAGCATGGACAGAGTGACAGAGCAGAAAAGGAACAGCCGTGCTGCAACAACAACCAAGTGTCTTCACTAGGACTTGTTAGCTCAGCAATGACAGGGAAGTAGGACCCACCACACATAACAGCTCTTGTTTCTTACTGAAAAAATCTTGTCAGCCTAGCCCAGCCTTGCACTCTGGCTTTCTCCAGAGACTTCTCTGTAAAAGAAATCCAAGAAGTCCTCACAGATGGCACTCAGACTTGGAGATCTCCATATGGAAAACATTTTTTGGAAAGACAAATAACTGTAACTGGGTCAGACAAGGAGATTTTTCTTTCACACTGCCCCTGAAAATAAAGAGGGATAAAGCTATTGTTTGTCTGCTTATGCTACACAGAGGCTTCTGTAACCTTCCACAGCATGCTACAGAGGGCATATAAGGATGTTCAAGTACATAGTAACTTTTGTATCATGCAAGAAAATGTGTGTGTTTGAGAAAGAGGTTACTTGATCTTATCAGAACTGTAGATGCCTGTGTTATTTATTTTGTGGTTAGGACATTCTCAGCTTCTGCTACGTCATCTGTATTTGCTTCTAAAGAAAATTATTTGAGCGTTTCCCTTAATGACAAACTAACCCTCTAATGTCTTCTCTCTCCTCTGCAGTAGACAATACACTTAGACAGTGCCAACTGTGTCCTGCAGAAATAGATTGCTTTGAAGTAGAGCTCAATAAACAGATGTGAGGGTCCAAATAAACCTGGCAATGTATACACTTGACTAAACAATGTAACAGCATATTTGAGACTTTTTTTTTCTGCATTTGAAATGTTTGCCAAGTCCCTGACTGATACAGTAGATAGGGTGTTCCTCAAAGACTCGACATAACCATCTTCAACCCTTGGGCTCCCAGAAGAAAGGCAACACAAAACTGCCATAAAATAAAAATAATTCAAATCCAAAATCTCTGGTTTGCTAATGATGAAATTGAGGACAAATTTCCACTTTCTCTTCTTCTTTCTCTTTACTTAGAATTACTTCTGAGTTGAGGAGCCTATCATTTAAAGTCTCACCATGATTTCCAGTATAGGTTTTTATCATTCATTTTCAGGCCTCTGCCATCAAAAAAGTTGCTCTTCCCTCCAGTAACCCAGCTCAGGAGTGACCTTAAGGCTTGTGACAATATTTTTTTTTTTTGTTCACCCCCTGTTGCCTCTGGTAATTAGATATCTGTATTGCAGCAACCTATCAGACTGCCAAAGGCACACCTTTCCAAGCACATTTCTGACAGTGTTGTCAATCCCATTTCACGTGAGACCCAAGATGAACCACAGGACGGCTGAGTCCATGGTGTCCTTCTTCATGATTTCCATCTACACATTAACTCTGAGTTCCCAGCTCAGAAGCACAAGGGAAATAAATGGCCCTTCCTTCCTTCTTTCCTTCCTTCTTTCCTTCCTTCCTCCCTCCCTTCCTCCAGTGCCACTCCCTTGATCCCTCCACCCTCTCCAGGTGGTGGTACTAGCCCATGTCGCCTACTGACAATTCACACCACAGTTTGCTGTGAAGAAACAAAAAAAAAACCCCAATCTGCAACCCATTTTAGACATAGTGATGATGCCTAAATAATTAGACAGGGACCTAAAACAGTGGGCATGGTGAGTGTATAACCTGCTGTTAATTTTCCCAGTATCAGTATTTCTATCTGAATCCCTAACCTCAGGTGTCTGTCTCAACACAGAACCCCCAAGCAGCCTACTAATGGCCTTTTCCTAGAAAAGGGGGTTGGAACTAGATGATCTTTAAGGTTCCTTCCACCCCTAAATGTACTATGATTCCATGATCCTAAAAATACCCATTCTCCATCGTAATCATCCCATTTTCCACCTACCCACTTATCAAATCCTCTAGACCTAATTGCTTTTCCAGAACACGCATGTGACCCTGCTACAAGCTTATCAACTGAGTTGAAAATACGAAGTGAAGCAAAACAGATGGAATTTCATAACCAATTACATACTACAGAGCGAACCACAGTGCGTAGGTTTCTCATTTTGAAACTGAAGTCAGCAGTCTTGCTAAGCCTCATTGAAGCTCTGACAGATCCCCTATATTTTCTCCTGCAGGGAGACGCTGCATGTTGGACTGAGTGAGCATACTGAGATCCAGCTGCAGGACCAAGACCTTGCTCCAGAGAACTCTAGCCAGTGCCACACTATCCATTGATCTAACTGCTTGACATGTCTTGTCTGCAGTGAGTCTCTTTTGTTATTACTGAGCCATCACAGTCCGATTTCCTGTGAGTGCCTGGTAGTTCCCTCTTATTTCACAGCTCAGTGAAAAAATGGAGTATCTACTTGTGATAACTCTTCACAGGTAGGAGATGTTAGGTTCATGATCAGTAAGTGTTATGGACTTGTAAAAGATAAATCCATGCTAAATATGGGTGAGGAACTTCTATGTCAGAAGGGCATAACTAATGTGAAGAGGAGCTCCCTTGGTCCAGGCTTTCACTCCTGTCACATCTGAGCTTGTGGAAATCAAAGTTTATAGTACTCTTAAGTGAGCAGACCTTGCCCAAGTGAATTACAACAGAATAAGATAACAAATATAAAGTGAGAAGTAGGCTTAAAATATTAAGACCTTGGGGATGTTTTAGTAAAGCATTTGGATCTCTAAAAATCTTACCTATTAAATGAATTCAAATGGGCTTGTGCAGATTTGCCATGCCGATATAAATGCAGTGATGATGCAGGGAATCACCCTGTGAGGAGCTGCACAGACCATCACTTTTGACATCATTGTGAGTGAGTTGGAGAAAGGTCAAAGAAAAAGCTTGATCCTGTCAAGGGAACTCCCAGTGTGGAGCACACTGCCCAAGGAGACCCTCAGGTGCCACCAGCACAAGCTACTCAAACAAGACTGTGAGATCTTCAGCACCTCCAGATATTGAATGGCTGAGAAAAAAAACCAGATCTATTCTACCACAGGACTGAAGTATGTTGCACTGACAGGTGTCTCACTGAGGACATAAAAAACAACTGACTACTGTAGGAGAATGGAAAAGTTGTAAAGTGACCTAGAATGGTCTTTTCAGAGGGATGTGTTCCCTGCTGAGGAGCTGGTCTTTGGCTCTGTTCACATGCTCCACCTGAAGCCTGTGTGCAGCACGGGGAAAAACAAAGAGGAGAGGCAATGAGAGATGGTGAGGTTAGGGAGGGGTGGATTCACACTGCTCTCTTCTGTGCTGCACATCTGTGTGTGTAAAAGAGAGGGAGAGAGAAAGCACCACACTGCTTGCTGTGAAAGGTTACAGGGGTAAAAAGAAACACGGAGTTAATGTAAGAAAGATGTTTCTAGTTAGTACTGGTACAGCAGTCAATTGAATGTGTGTCAATTCCCTTTCCTCCTCTGAGCGCTCAATATATATATTTAGATGTGAGCAGAGACGTTAATCTCAGATCCCAAATGCCACTTTGATAACTGCCAAGATCTGGGAGGGGCTGCTGCAGCAACAATAATGCGACGTTATGTTTTCTGTCCTGATGGACGATTGTATGTGAAGTGCTCCTGTCTCCAATATGTACAATATTTCAAACCTTCCTGCCAAAAATAAAAATGGAAAAATCAAGAAAGCCTTGAGGCAACAATAACTTATTTGACATCAAGTTACATGGGTTTTACATGTTTATTTCCTCAAATATTCAATTAAAAGCTTACTTACTGCGGCAGATGTCATATCACATGGTGCATATGCTCCCTCTCCAATACAGAGCAGCTTTTTAGAAATTACTGCCAAAATGTTGTAAGAACTTTTATAATGGTTTCAGGATGAAGCATAAAATGTAATAAGCCACACATTTATGTGCGTATTTTATTGATCATTTAGTACTAGCTTTCTGTTTGGGAGTGGGGGGTTTTTGATAGGTTTTTCTGGGGGAGGAAGGAATTGTTTCCATGAAGAGGAGAAAACTGTTGGATATTTGAAAAATGGGCATAGGTTTTTGTTGTGAAAAGGCAAGTGGAGTGACCTGGGTGAGACAGGTTTCTTTTGGTCTGCTCTTGTTCCTGACTGTGAAACACAAAAGGATGTGTGGCTACTAATAGGAATTACTTCAATAAGTTTAGTTCCACTGTAAGGATTTTGCTTCTCTGACAAAGATCTCTGAAAACTCTATTGCTGGCCATTTGCTTAGCTATTATATGGGTAAAACCAGGCTGTTTTCCAAAATCCTTGTCTGATTTCCACTCATAAATTAGTGCATGTGTTAACCAAACTTAGATTAAATATTAAATAGGTGTAATGCATCTACATGCATCTATCCAAACCTAGCATAGCCACCTGTTATACTTCATTGTAAGCCAGTATTTGGTGACTTTCAAGAAGAAAGATGTTTTCTGGTTGACAGAGTCATCCATACTGGAAATACTGCACACTTTGCCTCAGAGTTTAAAATCAAGCCCTTGCTCGTGGATGCTGGACTACCTACACAAGGGTCTAATCAGCTGTGATGATCCTTCTTTTGACTGGTAGAAGTAAAACAGGTCAGAGAAAACGCAAAACATCATGAGAGCAGAGACGTGAAAATGAAGGCTGAAGGTAACAACACTCGTATTTTGTTTGTGCCTGCTGAAGCCTTGTATAATCCCAAGGAACAGGGTCCCTGGGAAGATATCACTGTCTTGTTCAGCAAAGGAGTGTCAGACCTAGGAAAGAGGGTGAGTTTTTACAACATGGCCACAACACGTGCCAGCTGACACGTTGCACACAAGACTGGCTGAGGCAGTAGTATGGATCTGTCTTTGCTAGTGTTAGTGCCTGCTCCAGTCTCTGTAAACAACACATGTCAGCACTGGATCAATATACTTGAAATGACAGTGACTTATGGATTTTGAGGAGCTTTCATGACAAAAAAACCCCCAAATTTCCAAAGTGTCTTCACTGCAGAGCAGATCCTGTCACCTGAACATGACACTTAGCTTTCTGTGGGCAGCCACAGAAGAGACAGAGTCTTTAACCCTAACTTCCCAATGCTTTCAGCCCAGATGGGTAGTGTTTAAAATTTTGTTTCACTTCAGCATGGGCTTCTGATCCTCTTCCTTTGCCATAAGAAGATGAGCAAGAAGCCCATGGCTGTGAGGCTCCCAAAACCTTTCCCCTCTTCTGGAAGTGATTCTGAGCTGAAATTCCATGTTTGACTCCTTTCTCCAAAACTTCTACATTGTGCAGAGATGCCATGCACAAAAATTAAGACTGAGCAAACCCACTTATTTAAGATGAACAACACAAACTCTGTGTTAGGGGTTACCCAAAATCTAGTAGTCCAACAGAGGGGAGGCTGCTGCAGCTCTGTGTCTCCAGGTCCTGCCAGTAGTAAGGCTGAGTATGTATTCCCAAGATGCATGCACAGACACATACACACAGTCATAGAATTATGGAATCATTTAAGTTGGAAAAAAACTCTTATATCATCCAGTCCAACCACTAACTCAGCACTGCCAAATCCACCATTAAACCACGTCCTTCAGTGCCCCATGCATATGCATATATACAGAAATATGCAATATGGATCCCTCCTTAGATACTCAAATCTATCCAGCAGCTGGCACTTAGATCCCTGGTCACCTTAGCAGCTGGCACCTGCACATACAAGTGCTTGAGGGCCACAGTCCTCCTCCACCCACTGGTACTCAACCCCTCTCTGACAGATATCCATACACACACACTCACGACAGATTCCCCTTGGACACTCAGACTATCCAATGGCTGGCCTCTGCATCCCCCTGCTTCCATGGTACCACATGCACAGACACACACATAAGCAAACAGGTCTCTCTGGGAGCAGGTCCAGACCTATGGTGCCACCAGTACCTTACCCTCAGCCAGCTCTTAGTTCCTCTTGTCTCTCCAGAATCCATCCCACACCATCCAGCTTCTCTCACATCTGACTACCCTGGCTGGACAAGTGCACTGACCACCAACCTCACTACACATGGCCAGACCCTTGCAGCACAGAAGGCAGAGGAACACCATGTCAGGCACACAGTATTTGGTGCCATTTGGGTAAAACTGGACTAAGCACTTAATCTGATCAAGTGCCAGATTTTCCATTGAGAATTCTTTGGAGAGGATGATCCTTGGATTCCATGACTTGGTATGCATGCTTCACTGCATGCCACAGGCAGGTGTTGCAATGAAAATTACTTTGTAAAGTAAGGATATATTTTGTAAAACACACAAGGCAGATTAATGCACCTTTTAGAGTAATTGGCCACATTAGGATCTGGAAAAGGTAAATAAAAATTGCAGAAAGATGTCCTGTCATGTAATTTCAAACGAAATTTGAACTGACATTTTCATCTTCTAAAATACTAAAATAAATTTGATTCATTTGAATTAGATGGCAAAATTCCATTAGAGTGTACAGTTAGATGAATAAGGGCACTTGCAAGTGGAGGAATGATGTTCACTTTGTAGAACCCAGCCTCTAAGAACATGTTACTTATCCCTGGTTTCACATAGTGATGAAACAAACCAAACGAAGCATTTAAAGTTGAATGCTACTTGGAGCATAAGGAAACAGACTGGAATTAAAGCACAAACACCACATTTCACATCCATACCAAGCCCAGTATTACTGATAATTTTTTAATGCATTCCAAGCTCACAACTACTATTCCTTGGACACAATTGGTCCTTTGTCATTTTGATAGAGAAACATACAAAAGAGACATGGGAAGCCTTTTCCATCCGCCCACGTTTCCCCATTAATTGTTCCACTGCTCCCTTCAGCAAGTTTTGAAAGACATTTTCTGGTTCACTTTCACATGGATCCAGCATTTCTCATTCCATCATTGACTTTTATACCACCACCTAAGGTGCTTCAGGGTTTGGAAGTTCTTCCATGACACTATGCTATTTGTTTGGGGTTTTTTTCTCAGTCCACTTCTACCACTACTGTAGCTGCACAGTGTATTGCTGTAACTCACTGACATTGAGCCATAGTCCAGGATTGGCTGGTGGTCAAAACTGACCAGTATTTTTAATTAAAAAGCTGGTGAGACCAATGCCAGCAGCCTTACAAGAAACTCTTGAGTGCTGACAGCAGTCGCATTAGCACGTTAACTTTGGGAATTGCTCTTCTGGACTATCCATCTCTCTGGAATGCTGGGATGGGATTAAAAATGTGCATTTCTGCCAAAACTTGTGAGGGATAAGAAGGTTATACAGAATATGAGTCAGAAAAAGAAAGAGTCCTGCTCCACAGATGCAGTTCTACCGAGTTACTGTGAAATCCAACTTTCAGAGCAGGGCTGGGAAGGGAAGGAAAGGAAGCCCTGGAATTTAATTTCTTGCACAAGACTGAAAATCCCTTTGGAAGACTTAATCCGACAGCAAAGCTTCCACAAAAATAAATGGTGATTTAGAGTCACTATTGATGACATAAAGCACAGACCAAATATCAACAAGGGTGTCCTCCAGAAAGCATGCTTAGTTTATTGAGGAACCAAGCGCAGTGTCTATAACAATAGCTATTTCCTCCTGGGTCTTTTGGAAAAGAACCCTGCCTGCATCTCCCTTTCTTTTTCTCAAGGAATGACTACTCCAGGCTCTGTCCAAAGACACAGGCTTAAAAGCTCCAGTCTTAGAGAAACACTGTGGTCATAGAGAAACACTGGGTTCCTACTCACTTGCAACTACAGAGTGAACTTAATGGATCTGGAAAACAAATAAATAAAGTAATAGAGCTGAAACGTTTGTTTGATAGACATGAGGAGCCTGGGTGCCAAGTTGTATATTATCACAAGTATTTGTGGTATCCCAAAGCTAGTTTCCATCTTCTGTCCATACCCACAAGGAAAGATGGGAGCTAGGTGTAAAAGCAGCAGCTCCTCAAAAGTACTCTGTGGTTGCTGAGAACTAGTCCTTTGGACACTGGACCTTGAACTGAAGAAGCAAATAGCATGCAGGATATTTTTCTTCATACAATACAATACTCTATCCAGTATCCAAGGAGAAATTTGGATCCACATTAGGATATCTGTACTTAGGTTTTCACATCTCTCCAAGATACCACTGCAGTTACTGGAAACTTAGGGGCTATTCAAACACACCTAAAACTCAATTGCTATGCTTGGTCAGCTGAATAGCTGCAAAGCTAAATTAGATTTTAAAGACTAAATCTGCAAGCTGAATCTCCCCCCACTTGTCTCTCTGTGGCAAACTGTTGGAATTGTGCAGCAAGAAATGATAGTAGCAATAATCAGACCAGCTCTACCTCAAACAAAGAACTTGGTCATGGAAAGGCAAGGCTGAACATGTGCTCATACACTAATGAAACAGGTGATTTGATAAAAAAGGATAAAATGAACAAACAATTCTTCCCTTGATTTGACAGGTCAGTTTTAAGATCTTGGTACAAATAGACTTTTTGATCTGGTTTATGGCATCATGCTCAGTGTGTGAATAACTAAGAAAAGAAAATGTTGCTACCAGCCATTCAGAATAGGAGATTGAATTACATTAGAGCTTTCTGGGATTTGCTTTTAAATAATCAATGTCAAGGGGCGTCATTTTGAGCATGTCTCTCTTCTGGAGTATGTAGTAGTTCTCCCCTTTGAATTTACCTGTGATAGTCACTGATGAATTTCAGCTTTTCTTTTGAATATTGGGACTTTCAGATATGTCTATATTGCAAACAGGATTGTTAAGAAGAAACTACACACAATTTTTTTGAGGGGAAAAACACATAGTCTTGTCAACTGGAGGCAGAAATGTGGACGCTGACCAGAAAATATCACTGGTGGGAAATAATGGAAATCAGGAAAAATAGTTTAAGTAAGTAATTTAAAAACTAAATTATAATAGAAGTGCCTAAAAATATTGAAACAAAATATTGGAAAGGAAATACAACTACCATATATTCTTGTACATTCTTAACAGTCCACAGAGCTGATATGTTTTACGTGTGAAGCAATGACCTGTTCCTGCTAGTTTCATCTGATTTTACTAATAAAAGTTTTCTGAGGTGAATGTATCTGATACCAAAGCCAGGTCTTTACAGACCAGGATAATTAAATGAATATTTCAGGGTTTTAACTCAACTTGATCATATTATGATAGAGAAATTTAGTCATAATATATGATATTGACTTAATTATTGTAAACCAAACAAGGTGATCTAAGACACGACACCTCTGGGCCTGTGATATTGGCCTGTCATGGGACACAACCAAAGGGGAAACTTCTTTTTTCCTAAAGATGCATCTTCTGGAAAACTTTTCTTGCTTATATGATTAATAATTGAAGAGGATGTGTTCTGACCTGTCAAAGAATATTAAAAGAGCTATCTGGAACAACCTTGCAAAGCAGTTCAAATGTGTGCAGTAACAGAAATTAAAATTACTTTATTCACTCAGATCTTGAAGTCAAATATTCATTTATTGGAGTCCACAGTGAAAACCAGGTACTTCCAGGGGTTTAGTCCTCTCAGCTGTTAGACAGTGAGCTGCAGAATTGTCTCCTGTTTCTCTACATTATTTAAAGAGGAAGCTGAGATCACTTGCATCCACCAAAGTTCAGTTTTAGGTGGTCACAGCTGAACGAGTTCTTCCTTTACACTGTTCTGATTTGTAAAACAAATATCCTCTTTGGGGAAAAACATTTCCAGGCACATAACATTGGTAGATGGACCTACAAATGAGACTGCAGCGTCCTGTTCACTGATGCTGAGCTTTGATGAGCTTTGTCACAAGGTAGGTAAAAGACTCTGCTCTTTTTTGGCCTCTGAGACATGGGTTGGGAGAGAAACTGGCCCCCGCTGGAGCCCTTGCACACAGGACCCAGCAGTGACATGTGTGAGCTCCCACCTCACAGCACAGGTCTCTGGAGATGGGGAACATGCTCAAAACAGAACTGGGCGTGAGCACAGCTAATGAGACAGCAAAGTACCAAGCAGGTCCTTTTTCTTGTATTTTGGGCCACGTAGATCAATTTGGAAGGATAACAATTGGTCTTCATGACAAATACCTGCAATATTTATGTTCCTATGAGTATGTTCAGAATTAACGTTGCTCTGAGTGAAATAGATTTTTCTCTTGGAAACATTCTATTATCCAAAAGTCAGAACTGACATTATTGACACATAAAACTGTTTTTGCAGATGTATATGCCAGAGATTTACATCTGGGAGAAAAGAAAAGCCCTGGGAACACAGTATGGGATCTTGGCTACATTGAAATCAATGGCAAAACTTCCACTGACTTCAGTCATTGCTGAGGAATTCATGCAGCAGCTCCAGCAGCTGTGAGCATCTATGGAGTGATTTCTGAACGTGAGCAGAAGAGACTGCCATGGGTTTAATTGGTACATGCCTTCACTAAATCCAGGGTCTTCCCTTTTGTTCTCCTTTAAAAACACTTTCCTTTTAGAGACATACACTGCAAATTAAATTTGTTCTGTTGCTGTTCTTTGCAACACTGGAGGTGAATTACATGTACTGAGTGGATGATCCATTCTGTAGGAATACAGGACACCAGGGAATATTTATCTGTCATTCTGAAGTAAACAGAGCTAAGAAGTAAAGACAAAGTGGCCAGAACAGGGAAATATGCACATTGACTGGATAATCCAAGCATTATAACTTTCAAATCTACCTGTTCTGTAACTTTTTTTGATTCATCTTGGATTTGCATTTATCTTGTTTGGTTTCTGCCCATTTGGGAAATTTTTAAAACTGTTTTCAGATTCACTGAAATATGGAAAAAACCCCATGTCAGTTAAAAACCAAGTGATACATGAAATAATACTGAAATTAAAACATTAAGTCAATAGTCAAGTAAATAGCACAGATCAGAGGGGTTAAATCAACACAAAGGAAATATGCACATTCTGAGGAAACAAAAAATGATCATTAGAGCTGCTCAAATCAATGCAAAACAATTGAGTCTGACCTGGTGCATCGCTAAGATAAACATGTGAAAGCCCATCCTCTTCCCTAGGAGAAGATGCTCTAAACTTCCCAGACACAGGCACTTTAGGAGTGATTAACAACAGCATCAGTTGATCTTTGTGCAGTGTTTTAGAGATCAGTCTCCTCACTAAAGAGGGAGGTTGATAGATGCATCCAAGATTACTCATTTTCAGCTGTTTCTAGTTTAACTAGCATGTAAAACGCTATGTACAACAGCCATGGTTTGGAGGCATTGTTTCTACATTCCTTTTTTAATTTTAGCAGCTATATTTCTTCCTCTTAATCCCTATAATAATCCTGTTTTGAGGCATGATTAATTATTTAACTTTGCCATTCTCTCAGGGAAATTATAGACTAAACTGCATGCATGTTATTAATACAAAGCACCATTTTGTTAGCTAATTTAGAATCTCACACCCACATCAAACAGGCAGATGTCTATAATCTATTATTTGTGATCCCGCGGAACTGCACCGAGCGGACAGAGCGCGCACTCCTGCTCTCCCTCCCTGCTGGGAGGGAGCGTCCTGCCGTCAGTCCCCTCGGAAACCCAGCCCTGCACACACCGCTACACCATCTCCTGAGTCCTCCCCTTCCACAGCCTTTCCCCCTTAATGCCATGCTCAGTGGACACAGCTGGCTTCTCTTTTCTTTTGGGAAGTTTTTGTTTTGAATTCCTGTACTACTGCTTGATTGCCATTGGATACACTCCGGCTCAGTTAATGCTTCTCGGTTTAACTGGGATCATTTCTGGCCCAGGTTTTGGCCCCCTCAATCACCGGTCAGAATTTCTCCCAGAAAGAAGGGGATGAGGTAAATTTAAACCCCCCTCCCAGCTGGTTTTGCTTCTAATTTAAAAATGAAGATTGTATATTTATTTCAAAAGGTTACACGTCCCTCTTCTTCATTTTTGGCTCTCACAGTCATTTTGTATTGCAACAAACTTCATTTTTAAGCCTTGTGCAGTACAATGTTGTTTCTCCTGTAATGCTGTTTAATGTAGCAACACAAAACTGGCAAGTGACCTGAATTTCACAGATCAACTGCAGCCACACAGGAGACCTGCAACAAGAATGTTTTGTTTCCTCTCTTGATGTTCTAATTGCTGCCCATGATCCAACTGCTCCCCCATCTGACCTTGCATGCAATTTTCATCACTTATTCTTTGGAGGCTGTCTGGATGTGTGACATGTCTGCAATTCCTCTTGGTATAATGCATATTCAGCACCTGATCAACTGTGTGTCTCTGGGTGTGAGACAGTCTAAACAGAGCCATATCAAATGAATTATGTGATGTACAGGGTGTCTTCAAGTATGTCATAGGCTTAGTGTGCACGCCAGATTTGAAAGGCAAAGCCCAACCCTCTGTTGAAAATTTTGCATGGACCATCTGAGAAGTCAGATGTCTTAATAGTGGTTCTTTTTTTAAAGCAAGCAAGAATTTTTGGGTAGGCTGAGTTGCTGGAATATTGGTGTAAGCTGATGATGTTTTCCTTTTGCCATGTATCTTGCTTGTGACAGTCTTTTTTCTGGTACTTTTCTTCAGACACCTCAATTCACTGAGTAATACAAAGAGTGAGGGTGAGTGTAGGGGATGCTGCTGAGACTTTGCCAGCACCTCTACAATTCTGCATGTGTTTATTGTGCTCTGCATCCACCAGACACTTTCTCCCAGGGTCAGAGCAGACTGCTACCCACAAAGCTTGTGTGCACTCTTGTTGAAACACATTACATTTCTCCTTTCATTTCCCGTGGTTTTTGTTAACTGTAGGACCAGATAATTCTGGGAGAGAGCTTTTATTTTCATTAAAAGTTAAAGATCACTCCATGAGTATGGATCGGCCTTGTGGTAAGTCTTAAAACTGTTTATTTACTCACTTTTCATGCACAGTATGTTCCTGATATCCCACATGCCTTCTCTCTCAGAAACAGCAACCTTACATGCACCAAAAAAATCAAGCTTTAATAATATATTTTTAGCATCTGTCTGTATGTTACTAAATGTATGTGTTATATGTTACTAAATGTATATGTGACCTGGAAATCCTGATGTACATTTAACTTTTAGAATAAATAAAGAAAATTAATATGGCTTTTGGGTCGGGGCTGTCTATTTCTAATTTGTGAAAGCATACTTTTTTATAATAGGAGAACAACAACCAGTGACTGGCTCAAGAGGCCAAAGTGTTCTGGGAGTTCTTGCTTCAAGATCACCAAAGGAAGAGGGGGGATCCTCAGATGTATTTTCTCTAATTTTTCCCTAAACCCAGCCAGACAAGCCCTCATGGTAGGGGAAAATATCAGATCTTCCGGCTCTCAGGGACAGCATCTTCTTCCTTTCTAGATCTGCCTGACAGACTTCCAGCATGGAAGATCTCTTATTTTCTCAACTTCCCCATCTGGAGCTGCTGGCATGGTGGGCCTAGAAGCCACCTGTAGCTGCCATGCTGCTTGGTGGAGCCCATGTCCAGGGACAAGGCACTGTGAAGATTTACAGATGCTCCAGCAAAGGGCTGGAGAGACCTAAATGGACCAGATGCTAGGCCATGCCTTTTCAAACTTTGATGGTCATGTTCGCTTCCACCAACTGGAAATTCATAGCAGTTAGTTCCTAAAATGTTTTCACTTAACCTGCCCTATGTATCACAACTTTAGATATGCCCTCTCTCATTCAAATACCGGAAAATGTGCTGGAACTAACTGGGAAAAGACAACATTGACCTGAATGAGTTTTCTATCAATTCTACAGCTGGCTGTATCTTAACCTTGAAGGAGAAAGCCTAAGGACTAACTGGTCTCTTTCCCCAAAGTTTGCTATTGCACAGCTGCCAGGAGACAGAGCTGGTATAACCCTAAAATCACATCTCTGCCTGTAAGGCAGGCATGCTCTCATGCACACAAATGCCCACTGATAGAACCTTGAGCTGAAACAGCCAAATGCAGCTGCCATCAGTGGCAAATCCAGTTATCATTAATGTTAACATTAGAAGAACTTAACAAATGGAGCAGCACATCTGGATATGTAGAAGAAAAACATCAGGACGAAGGAAGTGAAATTATATTCTTAGGAATGAATTATTCACTACATGTGTACAACCAGCAGGGAGAGAACCACAGGCTGAGAAAAATATGTTCAAACTTACCAACAAAAATAAATACATGAAAGTATGATGTGAGCATCAGCTACATTTCCTAGGCAAAAGCTCCACATGGAGGCCTGAGATCCAACTATATTTGCATTTTGACATATTATCACCAGAAAAGACACAGCAATGCAGCCCCTGAGGCAAGGGAATGCAACACTGCCAGGCCATCTGGGCTTTTTTCTTATGGGTGGAAAATTTCTCTGCTCCCAAATGTCCTATAGCATTGTATAGAGAGAAGTAAAGAGGGTAAATGGGGGATGCCCTGCCTCAGAAACAATAAAGCTATTGCAAAGAATCATCCAGACAAAAAGCCTGCACTCTTGAGGAAAGTGGAGATGTTTTTGCACTATCTCTCTGAACCCAAGTCATCCCCTTGCTTCCTCTTTCTTCCCAGTCTTGATGAGCTCACTATTACCTCCTTTGACTCTTCAGAAAACTGTTCCACTTCCTCTCTCATTTTCTCTCTGAGCAGATCCCCTCTCTCTGATTTGCCATTACCCCTTATTCCAGGCACATCACTCCTACACACAGGGAGGCACAGAAACAGGCACAGACACAGGCACACACAGACAAACACACACACAGGGTAATTCTGAGGAGATATTATGATGAATTTGTCTTCTTGAAGGCTGAAAAGCATAGAAAAAATGGGAAGGGTGCTAAAGCTCCATGGGTCTAGTTTGATGAAGTAATTGAGGGCTGCACGTTGTTTGCTTTTGAATTACTGTGCTGCTCACAGAAGTTTCAGAATTCAGGGGGGAAAAAAAAGGAAAGTGCTTTGAAATGCTGTCATGGGAATGCCCACTTTGAAGCTGTGCTAGGAAACCCATCCTGGAGTGTTTATGCTCCTGGGAAAATTCAGCCCAGATGTGACAGCAGAAACAATGATGCTTGAGCCATAGTTACAAGGCCTTGCCATGAGGGAGCACTACATGAGTGGGAATGAATGGAACCAAAGTACATTTCAATCAATGAAACTATGCTGATATGCTTTGAATCAAACAAAGAAACTTGGGTCTCTACTGATGCCTTCAAGGATGGCCCTGGGGCAATGCTGTTCCAGGAGAACAGAAGAGATTCACTTGATTCTCCATGGCATCTGTTACAAGACTGATGTCTGAGTCTGAACAAATACATGCCTGACTCTGAAGTTTAGGCATGGCCCATGGGTGTATGAAATTTTCTAGGCATATGTAAGCTTTGGAAATAAACTGAAACTGGTCTTCAGAATTACTTTTTGCTTATATACAACATAATATGCATACATATGTGTATACACACAAATATTTTAAGAAATTTGAATCATTATATAATCAAGCCTAATGGCAAAAGTACAAAGCTAATTATCTGACTTGACAATGAATAGTAGGTGCTTGGTAAATGCAAAAGTATGTGGCAGAGGCAAAAGCATTCTCTTATTTTTACTTCATTACAGAAAAGTGAGCATCATGTGAACTGGTGTGCCATGCAAGTGGCAGCTCACCAAGGACAGGAGGGAACTGACAGCCCCATGCTCTTCACTGGCTCACTGAAGGTCAGAAAACAGCATAAGGCAAATTTCAGCCAGGCTTTGAAGAGGCTGTCATTAA
This sequence comes from Dicaeum eximium, assembly GCA_013396995.1. Taxonomy (NCBI): domain Eukaryota; kingdom Metazoa; phylum Chordata; class Aves; order Passeriformes; family Dicaeidae; genus Dicaeum; species Dicaeum eximium. Next base: position 1,019,112 of record VWZP01006390.1, read on the forward strand.
GGTGGTTTCTATTTCCACAAATGAAGGCCACTGCCTTCAGTAGTTATAGGGAGCAGCTGCAAGGCAAGTGGTAGGCAGGCTAGACTCAGACATTTTTCAGTCAGATATTATTCATGGATAAATAAGACGAAAAAGTGACTCTACTGATTTTCCAGCACCCAGTGCTGGTGGTCAGCGAGTTCATGTCAAACTGTTAAACAGGCCTTCCTGAATGGGACTGTGAGTAGTTCCCTTCCATACTTTTAAAAGCAGGTCTTTGGTCTACAGGATTCTGCCAGGCATGGTGGCCCACAGACAATCTCAGAAGTCTCAAACCATCTGGCTACTTTGATTTTAATGCTATTAAAGATGTCTCTATCATCTCAATAGCAGCTTAGTCAGCCATCTCTATCCTTACCTTATTTTCACCTACAAGGTTCTACAGTAAAGACCAGCTGGCTGAAGAAACCATTTCAAAACCCAAGCACTATGACTGCCTTTGTTTTACACATCTAGTGGACATAAATTCTTGTCATTTTGTTTTATGCGAATGGCAGGATTTATTAGATCAGACAGGTCATTAAGTAATTTTTTTCTTTAATAATGTCTTTGATTCAGTGAACTCAAATTTATGCTCTGTTATAGTGTGCTAACAGCTATTTTTTGGCTAGGAAAGCCAGCAATAAATCTGAATTTAATAAACTGACAATAGATCTAAATGTGAAAGAGATTCAAGACACTAATTTTTCCAGTTATTTAAAAACAGTGAATCCTTGCATAACTGCAAGACTAATCCCAAACTAAAAGCATATTCTCTAAAAAACTATCTCATTGATCACAACATGCAATTCTGGTCAATGTGAAGGGTTTTTAAAAGCCATCCAGCTATTGCCCTTGTTGCCAGTGGCAGTGTGTTCTTTTCACCTGACAAAAAAGAATGAGAATTTGGGAGCACAGCTCGGTACATGAATAAGCCCACACACCTCTGCATGTACTCCCTGCTCTTCCTGTCACCCCCCTTCTCTGCATTTACACACACAAACACAGAAAGAAGACTTGGAGCATAGTGGAACAGGTTGACCAGCTAAGTTGTGGAATCTACATCCTTGAAGATTTTGAAAACCCAGTAGGACATGGACCTGATCAACTTTGCCCTGCTCAGAGTCCAGCTTGGCTTAGAGAAAGAGGATGGACTTGTGTCCAGCAGAGGTCACATCCAACTTAAATTCTTCACCAATTTCATGAGCTCATCAGCTTCCTGCTTTGTTCCACACTCATGAGACATTTCAGTAGCTCCATGCACATACCCACACATTTTTCACATAGGGAAAATCTCCGGCAAAGCTACAAAGGATGTGTCTGGGAACAAAGATAGAGAGGCTGTGCATGGCATTGAGTGGACAGGTCTCAACATGCTCAAGCAAAATGCAGCAGCAGCAAAGCCACAGGGCACAGCTTCACCACAGAAATGTTCACACACAGGTCATGCCATTCCTCACTCTGATAATCCCAGCACACTGGGCAGTAAACAGTTCATCCCATCCTGTCTTGTCTTTAAAGGACTTGACTGAGGTATTATGTGATGGGCATGCATGCTGCATATGGGATCACTCACGACTAGGAGTTTTAATGACATTCTAATTTCTGAAATCCCCTCTTGTCATGGATACTTGAGGTCTGTGTCTCCTAGCCCAATCTTGACTAGATCTTTAAGATCTACTTAGCTAAATTAAACACTTTATATGCATCAAAGGACTGTATGTAACTCAAAAGCTGTAACTCAAAAGGCGGGCAGACTACCTATGTGAGCTTCTTTTATTGAAATCTGCCGTCTTTCACTGTGTTTCATCTGCCACTCACACAACTTTGAAAGGAGAGGGCATGCGCTGAGCTTGCTCCAGAGCACTGGAAATGCAAATGCACCAGAACAAAAACCAAGACACCAATCTTTTCCTATATGTCTGGCCTAGATTAGACTCCTGTGCAACAAGGGCCAAGGAAGCAGAACTGCAATCATAAGGGAACTGTCTTGCGTGTATGATGGGGCACAAGACGAGGGAGTAACTACTACAAAGCAGACATGCCCTGAGCCCTTCTCGAGACAGTCACAAGGGTGGAAATGTCACCTTTCGATATCTGAGCCCAGTGCCTGAATTTTCTTTTCACAGCTCTCCACTTTCAAGAAGAACCCCAGTGAATCACACCGTTTGGCTATAAAAAGGGAAACTAAAAGAAATGTCAAATGTCACAGTGGCTTTTTCACGTTATCTCTCTGTTCAGACAGGAAGTAGGAGTGCATCCTACTCATGGCACAGATAGGGGAGACAGCTGCCTCCAGAGTCTCTTTAACAGAGGGGACTGCCCCTTTCAGAGAACCACAGGGTTCTTTTCTTTTTCTCTTCTCTTTTCTTTTCTTTTCTTTTCTTTTCTTTTCTTTTCTTTTCTTTTCTTTTCTTTTCTTTTCTTTTCTTTTCTTTTCTTTTCTTTTCTTCTTTTCTTTTCTTTTCTTTTCTTTTCTTTTCTTTTCTTTTCTTTTCTTTCTTTTCTTTTCTTTTTTTTCTTTTCTTTTTTTTTCTTTTCTTTTCTTTTCTTTTCTTTTTTTTTTTTTTTTTTTTTTTTCTTTTCTTTTCTTTTCTTTTCTTTTCTTTTCTTTTCTTTTCTTTTCTTTTCTTTTCTCTTTTCTTTTCTTTTCTTTTCTTTTCTCTTTTCTTTTCTTTTCTTTTCTTTTCTTTTCTTTTCTTTTCTTTTCTTTTCTTTTCTTTTCTCTTTTCTTTTCATCTCTCCACACAGTTTTGTTTTCTGGCCCCTATTCTGCCAATCTAACTCACACTCTGGACACAATGTTTTTGGTGTCCTGTCTGTGAAAATTTGTTCTCATTTCCATTTCAATCCATATTTTGAACCACATTCATCTACTCTTAAATCATAGGGAGTGACTGAGATAAAAAAATATCCTATTTTACGTTTGGCAGCTGGACTGTCATCTCATTTAATGTAGTGGGTTAGGAACTGGTTGAAATCTATGCCACATGGGTAAAATGGCTCAGAATGCACTAATGCTTGAAGTGAAGGAATAAAACAGCCTCCCTCAAGCTAGGCTCAGACTTCTTCCTAGACAAGGTCAGTTGAAAGGTCTTGCAGCCACATCCACTCAGAATGAGCATTGTTGCAGATCCTCCATGAATGTTTCTTGCCCCATCTACGTGACAGGCAGGTGTCTCCAGGTGTCTCACACGTCTCAAAGGGGAGAAAGTGTTTCAGCAGCTCTCTGACCAAATCCTTTCATTCTATTCTCAAATACATTCCCACTTGGTAAGGTTCAGAAGCTCCATGCAGTCCAAATGCTGAAGTACCTGGCACCTACAGCACGTATGTGTCATAGTCTGTGTGTTAATAAGGGCTGCACAGAGCTGGAGCAGACTGTGGAGACAGCTGCAGGATCACCTTCTCACCAGTATGACTGTCAGGTAAGAAACCATCAGCCAGCCTCAGCCAGGAAAAGTTACCTTTTCTCTTCAGGAAGATTGACAGTGCAAATCGTGCTCACTTTAGACACTACAATAAATAACATGGGGAGAGCAGCTAGGCACTAGACAAACGGTGTCTTGAGCAGATCTCCTCCTTGGGGTTTTGGCCTTTAATGCTGAGGTTGAATTTCTCATGCTCCTACAGATAGGAAAGCAGTGTTTGCAGCCCAATTAGCCCGTAATGGCTCTTCAAGCATTTGTTGATGATAGTAATCTGGGCTTGAAGTCTTGGCATGTAAGGGATGCTTGTGATTGATTGTAGCTCACGTTGTCTTGCACTGGCTGAAGGCATGTAGAAAGGACAAGGGTCACCCAGTGCTATCACAAACTAAGGCCTCTGACACAAGGCATCCCTCAGATATGTACCCTGCTGCCCATGTGCTGAGCTTTGTTAGGGAGATCGTGCCAAAGCTCAGGCTAGAGAACTATCAGCTTTCTGAAAGAACAGCATTATAACACCACAGACAAAGCACTCTTATGTGCTTTGTGCTGTGCAAACTGAGACCAAGTGGTAAATGTGTCAGTTTAGGAGTGTTTTGGACCCAAGAAGCAATGGAATGTCCTTTATATCTTTCGAAATGAGAGTCTGTTTGGATTAAAATGATCTCCATGTAAGCAAAAAAAAAAAAATACCAGTCTTTCCATTTCAAAGCTGGCAGGGCTTCTTACACAGGCCTCTATTCAAACAGTGTAGGGGAAGAGGAATAGGGGACTTTTTTGTTTAACTCAAATGACGTGGTGTGTGTTTCTAACATAAAAAGCAAGACAAAAAATGAACTTTGTCTGAGGCAAAAGATTTAGAAGAAAAAGGAAAGTATGAATGTAGGAAGCTGTCTGAACACAAAGGCAAGGAAAATTAACACTTTTAGTCATTGACAGAGCATGCATTTTTATGAGTGTTAACAGAAATTTGGTGTGATGGTTCCAATAATGACATCCTAGCCAGTACAGCTGGTCTACAGGCAGAAAGAGAAGAAGCTGTATGAACAGTGGAATCTAAGAGAAGTCTTTAAAGCATGTTTTAAGAACAGTTTCAGGCATTTGGGGAAGATCTGAGATTGACAGCCTAGTAAGTTTGAAAACCATGGTAGATAACAAGAAGGAAATTCTGGCGGAAGAAAGGCAAATCTATATGTCACCTAAAAATAACTACAGCCAGCCATCCTACCAAAGCCCAGAATCTCAGGAAAGCACTGAGGAGTGGCCAGTCTAACCCAGGTTCCTTTTTTCCAGAAGCTGGAAAAGCCCAGTGCTGGACAGGACACTGTAGAAAAGGTCACTATGTACAATTTTGCCACAAAGATGAATGTAACAAAACATACCATTAGGATTAAATGATCAAATATAATTTATTACCTCAGGTTTAATTGTCACATGCCCCTGCTAAGAAATCTCCATTACCCTTTTTACTCCATGTCCCTTCCATTCTCCTTACAAAGAAAATGCTACCCTCTGGCTATACAAGTACCAGAATAATCTTCACAGTACTCTCCTTTTCCCCCCAGATGAAACTCACTCAGCTTTCTAGTTTTTGTTACTCCCCAAGAACTCTACTCTCACACTCAAAGCAGCCACCTGCCTGCTCTGCTTAAGCCCTTTATTTTACTTTCCTGTTCCACTCACACTTCTGTCTGCTGCTCTTCCCACTTCTCACCTCACCCAGTAACACAAACCCAGAGTCCACCATCCTTACTCTGTCTCACCTCTGATGGCATTGCCCCCATCCTGGCTGCCTGGCTATACCCACACTGCTCTTTGCTGCCCTCACCAGTTTCTCCTTCTATAACCTCTCATGGCAACACATCCAGCCTCGATGCTTCTCTACTCAGTTTTTACCTCTTTTCTCTGACAGTCTGTTGCATGATTGATATAGGATTTCTAACCCTACTGCAGACAGCCAAACAATTTTCTCCATCATCTCCCAGCCCTAACAGAGACGTGCTTTTTCTGCTGTCACTGCCAATTAAGCCACCTTCTCATTAAGATGCCTGTTTTTCTCTGACACTCCCTTTCTCTATCTCTTTCTTCTTTTCCTTCTCATTTCTGCTCTTTTGAACAACCCTGTATCCAAGCCCTTTCTCTGCTCCACATTGTTCTCAGCCACTACTCTCCTCAGATAGTGTCTCCTGGGGAATTTTGGAGTTTCTCCTCCTGTTTCCACTCTCACTCATCCTTGGATGTGGATACCTATATGCTGATAACAAGCCCATCCTATAGGTGTTGATTTCTTTGCACTTGTGGCTTTCTGTTGTCTGCATCCATGCCTCAATCTTCCCTCTCACCTAAAAGGCCACTCCTCAAACTCTGTTATCTCTTTGTTCCCTCTGTTGTTCAATTCCAACTGTGACCAAGCCTCTTTCAGCATTATCCATTGCTCTCAGACACAACCCTTCACCTAGAGTCTCCCAGTCCACCAGCATTTGCACTCAACCTTTTGTGCTTTCCCCCTGCTGACAGCTTAGCTGATGCTCTCTTGCTGCTGTGATTCTTTCCCCTCTTTTTCCCACTGCAAGGATTATACTGGCACTGGCTCAACTGCAACAACTGTTCCTCCAAGAGCAGGCTGACAACTGCCACTACGAGCTTGTTCTCTCCTTTTTCCATTCACCCGTTTCATGCAGCACTTAGCACAGTGGGCTTCTGGCCCACCAGCGAGACATCTTAAGCACTGCACTGAATTCAGATATAATCACATGGCTCTGGAAGTTGTTCCTGCCATTCATATGAATAGCTAACTGCTTTTTATTAATTAACTTTTGGCCACTGTGAAGTTTTGTAGCAATCTTTATGCTGCTCAAGACCGGCCCTCTCCTTCAGGAATGGTTGAATAATAGCACCAGCTGGATGTATCATAATTATCACAGCCTCAGCACTGTGGAAATATAAGACTTCTGGTGGGTGGAAGCCATTGCCTCTTTCTTTTCCTATGTGCCCGGGCTTATCACAGGATGTCATTCAAGGTTAAAAAGCTTAGCATCCCTGCTGATCATGCCTTTCCCCCTGGAAAAAACATGTGATGGATACGATCACAAAGGGTTGTATTTCAGCTGCACAGTCTGTTCAGGCTTGTCCATCTTTACCTTACCCGTGGTGTCCCAAAACCAACATGTGACCCTGTGCACATGAGGCATTAATATCTGGATTCCATTTTAGTGACACTGAGAGCATCAGATCATTGATGTGGGGCTGCTCGCTCAGAAAGCTGGAAGCAAATGAGCAGAAACACAGCAATACTGCTTGCTTTATGCCTCAAAGAATGAGACTGACCTTGGTTTTCCCATTTTTCCCTTTTTAATGCCAAAATCGTTGGGGGACATTGACTTTAGTCACATTTGAGAACTCCCTACAGTTGCCCACTCTCCTTTCCCTTCCTGTCAGTGATGCCTTCATGGTATGTTATGGAAAAGGCTGAATATATTTCTCCTGTTCTTAGATGCAAACATATGCAATTTCCATCCTGTGTCTTACTCTCTACTTATAAAAAGATGCCTCTAAAAATTTTGTCCCCAAGAACACCCATGTCCTCTGTAGGGCTGCTTTCAAGGAGTTCTTCTCCCAGCCTGTGCTCATGTCTGGGATTTCACCAACCCAGGTAGGGCACCTTGCACTCAGACTTAATGCTTTGAGCAAATACAATGTACCATAATTCCCAGTGAAAATTCTATAGTAAGTATATGCTTGGAAAGACTGCCTTGTCCTCCATTTGAGGATATAGTTATGCCTCAGTTTATCCAGATTTGGGATTGAGGCCTCACATACTCCACAGCCAACTTCACTGTAATTGTACTGGCAAAGTTCCCAGGTTCTGCAACAATCTGGTGGAGGCAAAAGCCAATTCTGCCACTGCTTCTTTTCTACTGTAACAAAAGATACGTTTACTTAAATAAATATCAAGATTAACAATGAGGACAGTGCAATGGTATCTCTGTTACTCCCTCAAATACCCCTTTTCCTTTATTTAGCAGCCTCAGTTTTCAGAATATCCACGTTGGGGTTCTTTGCATCAGTGGCTTTTGCTTGCATTGTGGCATTTGTAGTAAACACTCTCCCCTAGACAAAATCAACAGGATTCTTTGTGGAAATACCTTACTGTTAAAAATGATGAGAAAGCCCTTATAACAAAAACTGGTCTAATAATGTGTCCTCTTTCCTAGGTTTAAGTAGGAGCTCTTTACACTGCCTCTCTTCTTACTTGCTGACTATTTGCATATTATTGTCTCCGCTAATAGAATATATCAGTGTTCTCCTGTTTACATATCTCCCATTTATTTCTCCTTTCTTGCCATATTGCTGTAGTGCTTAAAAAATACAAATAAACCCAGATTTTTGTTACAACCCAGATTTTTGTTAGATAGATACAATGTTATTTTGATATAAGGTAAACACCCCCCTCTCCCCGCTTAGAATTGTGAGCTAATTTCTGACCTTCTGAATGCAGGTCACAGCCTCAGCTCTGCTGATTGTTAAAAATGCAGATAATTTTAATGTAAATTTCTTGGGCAAAGTAACTAAATGAGCCACAGTACTCCTTTGCCTGGACTGAACTTATGACTAAAACACTGCCAAAATTTTACACATTTTCCTGTGGTCTGTTCCCCAGACAATGAAATCCAAGCTGCCAGATTCTTCATTAATTAGTTCTTCAGTGGATGAAAGCAAGTGGTAGAAAAGCAAGAAGAATATAAGCTCAGATGTGTTTGTTTACTTTACATCTGCTGCCCCTTAACCTCAAGTTCCATATTTCTCTAGCAAATAATATTTCCTCCATTATCTCATAACTACGGTGTGTCCAGCACTTTCCTTTTCAGTCCTTGTACACTTTCACCCTTTTTCCTTCTCTCTCATTACTTTTTTGGTGTTGACATTAGGGCACCCCAATCCAGCGACTGACAAGTCTTGGGCAAGGAAATTGCCCAAACCTTTCTGTCCTCTGCCTCACTCTCCTGGCTAACTCTGTAGTTGTTCATGTTCCTGGAGAGGGAGGGAAGAGAAGGGAGAGACTCCAGGAGACGTTTAAAAAAAAAAAAAAAGTAGAAAAAAAAAGAGGGGGAGGATGTTGGGGTGAGAACTGTCTGAACGATAAAAAGAGAGGTATTAAAAATTATTTTAAAAGGTCTCAGGGAAAAAGTATTGAAAAAAGTATTTTAATTTTTTTTTAGAAAAAGGGTTTTTAAAAAGTGTTTTTTAGAAAAAGTATGACAACCCCCCGAAAGCCGAAGGAGAAGCTCCACCCGGTGCAGCACGGAGCGGGGAATGTGCGGGGGCTGCTCGGGGACGCGGCTGCGGCGGCAGCGGGCACAGCGGGCACAGCGGGCACAGCGGGCACAGAGAGCACAGAGAGCACAGCGAGCACAGCGGGCACAGCGGGCACAGAGAGCACAGAGAGCACAGCGGGCACAGAGAGCACAGAGAGCACAGCGAGCACAGAAAGCACAGCGGGCACAGCGGGCACAGAGAGCACAGCGAGCCGCGGGCACCCTCTGCTGCCACCGCAGCCTCCCCTGCTGCGGCCGCTGCCCCTCCTGAGAGCTCCTCTCGCAGCCCTCCGGGAGCCTCCCTACCCACCACATCCCTCTGCCCTACTACCTGCTCTCGGGAGGCGTGCACAGACCCCACTCTGTGGAATTTCCACTTCCCTGTACGCAGAGCCACCACAGACCTGACCACAAGCACCCTCCTTCCTCTAACTAGGGCATGGTGCTATGCAGGGTCAGGAGTTGGGCTCGATGATCCTTGTGGGTCCCTTCCAACTCAGCATATTCTGTGAGTCTGTGAAAAAACAATTCTGAAGCCTTCCCATGTAGCAATCACTAAAGACAAAAATTCCCTAAGGTTCTTATACATCTTACAATCTCTGCTCTGTGACCAGCCACCCCATCATCACACATTCCCTTCATCCAAAAATGCTGGAATAGGACCTTGTCCTCAGGGGATCACCTGCAGGTGCTGAAAACAAATGGTAGGTGTGCAGGCAGATCAGGTGAGAGATGCTAACACAGGAAGATTCACATGTCCTGATATGTGCTGTGTACTTTTGATTAGGTTTGGTGGCAATGCACCACTAAGACACATACACACAGACTTTATGCTGATCTAGTTGCAGATGTCCCTGCTAATTGCAAGGGACATTGGACTAAGATGACCTTTAGGGGTCCCCTCCAACCCAAACCATTCTATGATTCTATAAATGAAGAGCGATGAAAATTTGAGCTCACTCTCAAGCTGTCTGAGTTGGTCTGGGACAAGGCTCTGCACAGGTATTGACCAGCAAAACCAATACTGGTGCTCATCTAGGCTAAGAACTGCGTGTTGTCAACTCTCACCTTCTCTGCTGCACAGTGGTTTTCCTTCTTCCTGGATACCACTCTTCTTCCAGGCTTTGCAGGACTTCTTTTTCCTTATACTAATTTTCCTTCTTATGTGTATGTCCACTGTCTCCCCCTTCCTTCTCTGACATAGGAAGTTTATGGTGGAAGGCTGAAGGAGGAGAAAGCAATTCTCAAGAATCAAGTGCACAACATGGGGAATAAGGAGATGGGCTAAAAGGTGTCTGTCCTGGGAAGGACAGGCTGAAAAGAAGTGGTTCCTAAGGATTGTTTCCTTCAAGCTGTCTGATGTCATGGAAGCCAGGGAATGAGCAATCCAGCTCATGTAAGTCTTTTTTTTCTGGGCAAAACATTATGTACTTGCTTAACAGCCCATAAAGTAAACATAAATGCCTAAGCCCAAGAATGTCGTTTCAGCTAGGAGCATTTGTATCAACATCATGGTGACTCTGCTTGCCTCCTGTTACTGTGTCCTTGAGGTATATACATATATTATTTTTTATTCATCTTCATGAATCTGGACAGGCACTGTACCCAACGCTCAAAAGTCACTGTAGCTCCAACTCTACAACACAGAGGGTATGTGAGACCAAACAAGGTAAATTCTGAGCTTGTAACAATTAATGTTTTAGCTTTATTCAAAAGTAGAATAAGCAACATTAATTCAGGAAAGCTAGTTACCATGTAATAATACCTAGGGCCCACAATTGCTGAATAATTTAGAGTAAACTTTGCATCCAGTGTCATGAATTGAGCTCTAAAAAGAAGAGTATACAGTCAAATCAGTTAGTTCAGCTTGAGGTATCTCAGTCCTGATTCAGGATTTATGCCTGCATTTAAATCATATTCCCTCAGTCTGCATTTCCATCTCCAGCGAGAAGTGCCCATCTGCCTCAAGCCATGCAGAGCTAAGCCCAGTACAGCCTTAGCTGTGCATTCCAGTCCAGGACTCATGTTTCCTGTATGGTGTGCATGTGTCTCCTCCACACACATCAGTCCTGTTCAAATAATACTGCAACCCTGACTGACCTTTCAATATTAATGACAACACACTCTAGAAAGCACTTGGAGAGAGGTTTTCAAAGCAGCTGAAGGAGATAGATAGGTATCTTGTGGGATTTTCAAATGTGACTAAACAGGCCAATTGATTGACTCCCACTTCTTTCATGAAATCAGTAAGAGTTGAGTACCTAACTTCTTCAGTCATGTTTGGAAACCTTGCCACAAGCATCTGTGAAAAACTAAGAATTTTGGGACATTTGCCCTTACTTACAGATGAGGTTTGCCCACGCACACCTTAAAACAAACAAAAAAAATCTTCCCAAAACTGGTTAGAGCCTAGTACCTAGTATGTGAGAGTGCTCAGAAGAGCTGGGTAGCTCTAGGCAAGACATACTGAACCAGCCTTAGCTTTGGTTCCATATGCTTTGTATCCTGGATTCAGGCCCAGCAGAAACTGGGGTAGAACTATTTTAGTGAAGCCTGATCATCCTCAATGCACCTAAATACAAACAGGAACAAGAATGTAAAGATGGAGTGATGAGTGGAGAGCACCTGCATTTGGAACAGCTGCTTCATGTACTTGGTTTCCAAAAGAAAAGGGAAAAAAGAAAGGCTCTGTATCTCCACAACTTGTTCCCCCATCCTACCCTGGTAACTTGGAGCATCTCTACCAGGCAACCTGAACCTGCAGCTACATCCCAGAGGCCTCACACCTGGGAGTGCCAACAAACTGCGGGCTGTGACCTGCTCAGCATCATTTTGCCTGGCATTGCAGGTGGACTAGTCTTCATTGACAATCTCTTGAACAAAGATTTTTACCTCTGCCACTACACACAAATAAAGACTTGCAAGAAGTGTAATTTTCAGTAAGTCAGCTCTGGTTCAAGAAGTATTTGTTCATATATGCATGATACAGCTGTCTTCATGGCAAAACTTTCATTTACCTTAAATATTATATTAAACAAGAGTTTTTCTGTCTCTTAATTTTAGTCTGCTGTAGAAATCATCACTAGCATGTGGAAAATATTTTGGGAGGTCATATCACACAGGTCTTCCCCACAAATCAATGCACTGAAAAAAAAGAAAGCACCACGTATATTGCTTATCCCTTATGCACAGATCTAGATTAATCCAATTTGACCTTTGATTCATTTTAGCCACATGGTCGAGATGATCCATGTTAATCTGTCCAAAATTGTCTGCCCTTCTGTGCCAAGCTCACACTTGCATTCAGAACCAGACACACATACCAGCACTGATCCTCATCTTCTGGTCACTCTGAGCCAAGCCTCCACCTCCAGCAGTATTTGCATTCAGGCTGGAAGAACAGGCATCACCCTGGTGGGGAGCTTGATGTGAAGCTCCACATTTACAACCCTGTCACCAGACTAAATCAAACGGTATGCGGTCCATAACGCTGTCAGGAAGGTAGGGAATGCCGTTCTGCATCTGATTAAGAATGATATATTCAGTCAACCCCATAATAATGTTGTTTTAGGACTAAAATGAAAAACTACTGGCAAATGCAATAATCTTTTCTTTCAGATGGTGAAGAGGATATGCAAATACACCAGAGTATAAAAACCTAGCAATCCTTATGATACAGGATCTTGGGATCAGGACAGGCATGCTTTACAGCCTGTGTGCTCTGTCTTTTGCCTCCTATTTGTTGTTTACGCTTAGGAATAGAGCTGTGTGGGATGGGATATTTAGGAATTGTCACCACATGAATGACATATGGGTGCTGCCTGGCTCATGGCATCTTTATGATGGTGTGACTTCTAATCCAGACATATGCAGATTAGCAGTGGATTCAGTCATGCTGAAAGCATCCAGGGCTTCCTTTTAAGCACCGATCCCTTTCTGACTGGCAGCGATGTGACTGTCAGCTACTGTTTCCTGATGTCCCCCTCACATGACTGCTGAGAGCCGTGATACGCCGCGCTCGGTGGCTATCTCATTTCCAATCAGTGTACTGTGGCAGCAGACAGTAACGGGGGTTTCTGTTCCTGGATGGGTGCCACAGTGTACTTGGAGACATTTGCTGCTTGCATGTGAGTTTTGGAATCCCCTTTCACAATCAGGAGGTCTATGGAAAAAGAAATCCCTACCGCAGCATGAACATAATACTGGCTCTGCATGATGCCAAAAGCATTAATCTCCTTCAGCCTTAAGGCCGTGTGCCTATGGGTTCCAAATGTCCCAGTTCACTCAGCACATTTCTCTTGACCTTATGCGTGATTTTTTGATAATTATAACATCACATGATAGCATGCTACGCTCTATTTGAGTTATGAAACTGAAGCTTCACATTAGTAGAAAAATTCAGGTACATTTTTTAAACCATGCATAGGAGAATGGAGAAGCCGTTATTATGCGCTGCAAACCTGATCGTACAGTAGCTTCTAAATTTGGGGATGAGTAGCCTTTACCTTGGAAAAATGACACTCCAGTTTAAATACAAATTTCTGAGTTTGATTTTCATTGAAAGCCCGTGGATCTCTACATGTAACTCTCAGTGGCAGTAAAGCCTCCAGCCCCACTTAATTCATGCCAGGACTCCACTTAAAACATTTATAAATGAGGAACAGGTGACTAAATGCTATGTTGAGAGGCACAACAGAAATGCTTTTGGCAGACAATACAAGGGCAAATGGTAGTAGGAAAGTAAGTAGTAAGAAATTTGTTACTGTGAGGGTGGTGAGGCACTGGAACAGGTTGAGCAGAGATGCTGTGGCTGCCCCATCCCTAGGAAGTGTTCAAGGCCAGGCTGGATGGGGCTCTGAGCAACCTGGAAGGTCTAGTGGAATGTGTCCCAGTCTCTGGTAGGGGGGTTGGAACTAGATGATGTTTTAGATGTCTTCCAACCCAAACCATTCTATGATTCTATGATTACTTTTGGATTTGTCTCTTCTACCAAATGCTGTTAGGTTTTGAATTTAAAGAGTAAACCTGTAGACTAGGGCCAGAAATTTTCCTTTCTCTGGCATATTTTGAAATTCTAGATTTACAAACTGTTTATCTCTACAACACCTGTCATGGCAGGCAGTCCATTCAGTCCTGCTGCTCTCACTGTCCCCTCTCTTAAAAGCTACTTGGGCTGCTGCAAGAGATACTGCAGCATGAGGAAACAGGAAGCAACAGGCAGCACACAGGTAGTGGGGATGACTGGTTATCCCACTAGGACTTACGATCAGTGGTGGACAAGGCTGGTGTTGCTGTTCATGGGAACGAAGAGCAAGATTCCACTTCTATGGCATAGACTCCATGTGGCAGCAGCGCATGCGCCACGTGCTCCCAAAATTAAGACACTAACTTCCATGAACAACAGATCTGCCTGTCCATCAGCCCTATGGCCAGCACAGCCAGCCCACCTGTAAGAGAGCACAACTCTTTCCAAGGCTCCTCAGACAAGAGGAAAGAAGGAGAAAAACAGAGATGCTTGCAAACTGTAATTTTATTCCTTTTCCCATCTTCTACTGATTTTTTTTAACCCTTTTTTGTATCATTCACAGCATGTGAATGCATCAATGTCACTGTCCCCTGGCTGTCCATTGAGCATAATTAAGACACTCAGACGGCTGCAGAGAAAGGAATCAGAGGTGATGCCAAGCAAATGTGTTAAAACAGACCACTAGAAACTGAAACCATGCAAACCATGTTTTGTTGCCTCCAATCTAGGCATTACAGAATGGCTTCAGTTATTTGGCATGTCATGAAGGTCCAGCAAATTTATGAGTCTTAAGGAATGTAGCAGGGGTGAGATCAGCGTGATCATACAGAGAGTTGTGAAAAGTTAGTAGAATTTATATTTTGATACTGAAAGAGCTCCTTTCTTTTGAACTGCCCAAACAACTTCTCTATAGAACATGCAAATTCATTCACATGGTTGACAAACACTGCAGAAAAATTACCGTTTTCTGCACTGTGTTATAAACACAATTCCACAGGACTGATGGAGAGGAAGCTTCAGGTTTCTCACTTTTCTTTGTATTACTGTGGGGGCACCACGCACCAAGATCAGCTGAGCGCGGGTCACAAGGGAAATGACAGTGAGGTTCACCACAAATCCTCCTGCCTGCCTCTCTGGTCTGCCAGCCAGCAGTGTGGGCACCAGACACACCAGCTGGAAGGGACCTGTGGGAGTCACCGACTCCAACACCCTGCTCAGGAAGGGCAGCTGCAGAGTTAGACAGTGGCTGATTAACAACAAAATGAAACACAACAGGAACACCAGAGGTAAGGATGTGTGTTGGATGTACAGCATATATGTACAGCTGATACACCATCAGCTCTCTCAGGTAAATGCTGCCAGAAAACAGCAATTGTAAGCTGTTCAAATTTAGTAACAAATTGAGCAAAAGAAACCTAATGCTTTAATCTAAACACAAGCAGCAGATTAAAATCCTGATACCATTATCAACCATAATAATGGCTTTCGTGTTCTTTCAGATTTTTATATCCTTTTTTTAGGAACTGTAATTTAACCTTGTTAAGTAGGAGTTTCTGGGGTTTTTTGGTGGGGACAGGCTCTCTCCAGACCAAAGCAGAGGCACACAAGGAGAGAACTGAGAGTAAGCGTGTGCTCTTGCAGTCAGGGTCAGGCAGCTGAGGGTGACCGAATCTGCTCCTCATTTACTCCTGTACAGCTGGAGAGCTCTGACAGTACTCTGCCTGCTCTGCTCGTATTTCCTTTTTACAGGGGACAGACTTAATCAGAAAGCTGGAACAACTTGCACCTTTGGTTAAACCATCATGCATTCTAACCATTGCTTCCTCTTTCCCGGTATCTGACATCAGAGCCATGCTGTTGCAGGAAGTCACAGTTGTAGCAATTGTTTCTAACCACTGCTCCCTTCTATTTTAGGCTGGCTGAGAATGATCCCATATCCCTTTAGAGTCTGATTCTGACTAAATACATTTATATGTGCAACCTGTACACCTAGGACCTTTGTTTAAGAAGACCAGAGGACATTTCTGCACAGAACAAAGGAGCAGAAAAGGGAAGTGTGGCTTTAAAAAAAAAATATTTCTTTTGTATTGATTTGAGATTCTTTAACAACAACAGCACTTTGATTGATGCAAAGTCACAATGAAGTCACAGTAGACTTGGTGTGATGAATGCTCCTTTGACCTTTAGAGATGGTTGGCCTCATTCCCCCACTGCTGTGCACCTTGGGTTGTAATTTACACCTGTGGCAAAGTGGTTACCAAACCAGCATGGTAGCAGTTTATAGCATCTTGTGCAAATCACAACACAAGGAACGAGGTAGGGGGAAATCAGGCCCAGTGCCTTCTCCCACAAGGCATCAAAGAGGGGATCTTTTATAATTTACTACAATACTGCCTAAGCACCAACCTAAAGCGAGGCCCTGCCAGGCACCCTGCCAGCACAGAATAGTGGATGGCCCAATAGCTTGGCTACGGGGGGAAGCTACTGCTCATTAAATGAGGGTGTGTGCAGAGAGAGCAGCTCTTTGAGGCCTGGAAGGAACCAGGGCAGTTAGTGAGCTCCAGGGCTGACCACAGGCACAGCAGCTATGCAGAGGGGCTGGAACCTTGCTGGTACCCCTCCAAAATCTACCCTCCCAAGCAGATTAGCTTGTGTGAAGACACCTCTGTAAACCTCTGCAAGGTGCAAGAGCCTGGGAAACATGTTGAATAATTACACAGAGGAAGAGGTTTCCATAGTTGCACACATAAGGTGAGAAGGACAGTGTTGGCCACATCTACAGAGCTTTGCTAGATCCTCCTAAGATTGCCTGACTCAGGTTGCCCCAAAGTAGAGGAACCTACCTGTGTCCATGCTGAAGGTCTTCAGGTGTCCCAAGTACCTCCTCAGGCAGAGACCAGGTCTGTGCTCTCTGCTTGAAGTCAATCTCCAAAGCCCTCCAGGAGGTAAGACATCCATCATGGAGGTCCTTGGGTCATCTCATCCTGAAGGCAAATGCACCACAGCCATGCTAAAACCTCATCAGAAAGCCCCAAAAAGGGGTCCTGCCTTACTGAATGGTAGCCAGGGTCACCCAACAGCAGATACAGGTGACTACACACAGGTGTGCCAGGGCTGGAGCAAAGGGGGCTCAATCCATCATCTCATTGCCACCAACTAAGGGCCAAAACCCACCTTTTCTGAATGGAGCATTCAGGCTTGAACAGAAAGAAGAGATCTTATACAGAAGGTGTTTTGAACACAAGGCATCTTGATGGCTTGTCTTCCTCTTTGTGAGCAAAGCAGAGGAAGCTGAAGAGCAAGATCTGACCAAGGCATACCAAATGAACATACAACTGTGCAGCCCTTTTTCTGTCTTTTAAATATCCTGCAATTCCCCAATGTATACCTGAGACACTAATTTTGAAGGTTCCCAAGAGAAACTGGGATTTGGCTTATTTGTAGTGTTGTGAAAGACAAGCTTGTGGGAAACCTGTGTACAATATTGCCCTGGACACCAGTGGCTCCAGCACCAGGCAGGCTGTGCGTGAGTCCAGACTTTGTAAGGAAATGGAGGGGACAGGTAACCTCTGCTTCCACAGGCTCTCTCTACTTTTAAGATGCCTTCATGCTTTCACAAGAACCCAAGGACAAGTTTATTTAGCAGAAACTCTGGAATTACTTAACTTAAACCAAGCAGTGGTTTTGAATGAGTTATTTGCTCACAGCCCCTGCTGCAGGCCCAGATGCGACGAAGCCTTTGCGGTGTCGAGCATGATTTGGGGCACTTTGTTCTGGGTGCTCCTTACAAGAGACAGCACGTGAGTCAGCTGGCTAAATGCTAGAAAGCAAAATCACACTCCTCATAAGCTTTCAATTAGAAACAGCAAATTAACAAAGCCATAATAATTTCTTAAACGCTTCTTTTTTCAAAGCAAGCCTCTTCCACTGTCCATTCTGAATTCTTAGCAGGATCCTGAGGTGAGAACAAACTTCATCTCCTTGTGAAAGACTGGAGGTGAGAGCAGGGCCAAGTGCAACCTGGGACATAAGCAAGATTTTGGCTAGAAGGCATTTTGAGGTCTCCACTTCCACCACCTACTCAAGGCAGTGCTAGCTTCAAGGCAGACCAAGTTGCCTTGCAAACTTTCACTGTCTCTGTGGACAGAGACTCTAGAATGTTTCAAAGAGGCCTGTTTTGGTATTTGACTAAGCCTCCTGTGAAAAAATTTCCATTCTACAATCAGAATTTCCCACCCTGCACCTTGTGATCGTGGCCTCTTGGTTTTTTGCTCAGCAACTTAGGTAGTAGCCTGCCTCTACCTTCTCTGTAACCCCTCCTTTAGATGGCTGAGCTCAGCACTTACATCTCCCCTTCTCCTTTTCTTCTGTGGGCCATATACCCTCAGTTCCCTCAGCTCACCCCACTGTTACACACTCCAGCCCAAGGCACAGGAGCACTTTACTCAAAATTCATGACACTACTCCATTCCTGCAGAGGTCAAAACCAATGACCTCAGGATGTCACCCCAACTACTCCAATGATAAAATCATTTAAGGATTTTTTTCTTCATTCTGTATATGCTAAATGCTCACATAACCCCACAATAAATTAAAAATTACACAGAGTCATGTTTTATTACAAGCTGCATAAAATACAGCAACAAATGATACCCCAGCAGGTGACCATCCCTCTCTGCTAGACATTAAGCCCACTGCTTGGCCAGCTGAGCTACACTAAGCATCAGTTAAAACCTGCAGATTGATTAGACCCAACTGGCACCTGCAGAATTAATACCTGCAATTTTGGTCAGCTAGCTAAACTAATTGAACTGAGCAGCACAAAGTGATCAGATTTCACTCCTTCTCTTTTCACACATAACTCCTGACGTCCTTTGCGAGCAGTTGTGAGAAACTGCATATTTGATTTAGTTTGAAATCTGATCATTTTTGCAGGTGACTCCAGCTTTTTAATGTAAACATGGAGATACCGCTTTCTTCTCACTGGAAAACAGAGAGGGTTTGTTTTTTGTTCTACCTTAGGAAACTGCTATTGGATATTCAGTGACAAGCAGTTTGAATAGATAGATTTAATTTTTGCTCCAGGCCTGGTAACAATAACTATCCTTAGATCTCTTGTAATTACCACCCAACAGTTCACCCATAACTACACAACAGCCTCTCTTTCTGTATATTCAATCACCCTCTCTGAACCTCCAACTCCACAAATAGAGCTGCTGGTTGATTAGCAAACAAATAATCACCTGAGTGCCAGACCCAGCCAGCTGCCCCATGTGTGTGTGTCACTCATGACCCATCTGCAGGACTCAGCAAATGCCAGCTGCTCGTCTTGGAGCAGGCTTGGCAGCCAGGCACTGGACACAGAGAGTGGTGCAGGCACACGCACATGCATGTCTGTGCCTGTATGTATGGCAGAGAAATTAGACTGAGGAAAGTTTGGAAAATGTCAGGTAAAAAGAAAAGATTTTTATCTGCTCTTCTCTCACGGGTATTTTTTCTTAGTGTTTCTCTGTGCCGTAACTATCACACCATCTGCTGAAGAGTAGTTTTGGTGTAAGCCCAGGTAGACAAAAAATGAGCTGGCTGCTCAGAAGATGCAGTGAGAGGAAATTTGGTAAGTGGTCCTGACTAATGTGGTGTCTCACGGGTTTTATACTTTCTAAACACTACAAGATGACAAGCAGTTACAAAATGTTTGGCAAAATCTCCTGACTAAATAAAATTTTTACATTTGTTTTGTGAAGTGATTGTGCAGTTCAACAAAAGGTGGACTTGTAATAATGGTCGGCATTATCCACACAAATACATTAATATTTTGATATTGCAGTCATCACCTTGAAAAGAAGTTACAGATTCAATGCCAGCTTCAGCAATTATATGCTAGAATGCTTGTAAACTACATCTGAGAATTCTCACTTAATGATGTGATATTTTATTTTAAAATATACATTTAGGTGTGGGGTGATTATTCAAAGAAGTTATAAAGCTCACACAAATCCATTGGCTTCTCTAAAGCTGGATCTTGCTCTATTGTTTGATTTTCTTAACAAAATGCATTAATACTTAAGTGGAACATGGGTTTATATCAGAGACATTAAAATGAGCAGTGCAAAAATAAATTAAAAAAAAGAAAGATGGCACCTTAGAAACTAAGGATCTGTTGGGCATCCTTCCAGCTGGAAAAAATTGATTAAGTTAGAGGTAACCCACCTTTTTTAATAATCTTAAATGCAACTCAACTGCCAAGTGTAGATGCACATTAAAACCTTAATAATATATTTATTGTTTTAGGTGTAAGGGAGATACTAACAAAGACAGTCAAACTGAGATGGAGAAGTATCAAACTTTTCCCTTCTGTGTCAGTAACTCTGAATGTCTGATCAGATGTTGCAAGCAGGCAAAGGGATGGGAGTAGCAATGAAGAGCAGAAATGTTTTGCCCATCCAACTATGCTATACCTGACTGATTACAATGAGGGAAAGGGAGAAGGGGAAGGGGAAGGGAAAGGGGAAGGGGAAGGGGAAGGGGAAGAGGAAGGGGAAGGGCCCTCTGTCAATTACACCAATTACACTCTCTTTTGCCCTCATAAGGCTTAAAATTCACATTTATTTAGATTGTACTTTTCCTTCAGACCAACAGATTGTCTTCTGTGTTAGCCAATGGAGACAAAAAGTCACTTACAGACACCTTCTAGCTGAAATTGCCCACCAAACCAGAGAACTCCCAAGTTATAAATCTATGTGAGGGAATGCAAGAAGCCTATGCAGAGTTCTCCCAAATATTTCCCTAGTAGGATAATACCACTGTGCCACCAGAAATCTCTGCTTGTGCAAACAAACTTGACAGATAGCACAGGCAAACCTGAAAGATCTAATCTTAGAAAATGCACTAAGCTGCTTGATGCACATGATAACTAAATGCTTTATGAACTGTATCTATACTGCTGGATCAAAACTTCATTGCTTCTACGTTTTTCCATCCATACCCTGGCATTTAATATTAAGTATGTGGAATCAGCCATTATAACATTTGCCATAGGTGAGTGGTTACCGGAACCAGAGGGTATTAACTGCTAGGAAAAACTGATAAAACCTGTGGCTGTGCATATTATTGGCTGTGTAAATTAATAACAGATAAGTGAAAGACGAGAGTGTGAACAGCACCCTGTCC